>JAOWBN010239781.1:0-12123 GCA_028565015.1 Pinguicula moranensis
GTGGATTAATGCATGATCATGTTTCACAGATCATTGATACGAGGTATTTGTTTAATCGCATGAAATATGAGTGTACGGGGTACATGAATATTGGACTCAACCTATATTGACTTGCTGGATGGATTGTGTTTGTGCCATCGGCAATACTTTTTGAATTCCTCGAGTCACTCTCCGTACATGGCGACACCGTGCTACAGTACTCCATCCTTCTTCCTCGCCACCGCCTCTGTCGTCAGTGTTCTCCTGCCCTGAGCCTAGTTCCTTCAGCTTCTTGCTTCTCCCCGGGGTTGCCTCACGCGCTCGGGGAGCGCATAATCTCCTTTCCCTGTTTCTATCCCCGCTCTGCTTTCCGCTTACTTTGCATACTCATTTCTTCTATTGTGTAACTTTTCTCCTAGCTCTCGCGATGTCTTCCTGGTCCATTCTAGCTCGTCAAGTTAAGCTAATGAGGTGCGCTGCAATAAAGGCTGGAAAAGCTCCATTGGTGGACCGGTCTCAGTTTAATCCCGTTTTGCCTCCTCAGAATCCACGGTTGGTCCACGACAAGTTAGGATCTAGAGTTTCCTTGCCAGCACAACCCGGCCTCGAGTAGTGGAAAGGGGTTCTTAGGTTCTATCTCACTAATTTTCCTAAGGGTTGTGATGTGGATAGACTACGCAGTGTGTTGAAGCACCAAGGATCCATCCAGAGTCATTCTATTGCTCGAAAGCTCAGCAATCGGGGTCTTCAATTCGGGTTTGTGGAGTTTGAGTGTGTGGAAAATGTTGACCTCATGCTCTTCAAGCTGAATAATTCCTGGATATGTGCTAGTTTAGTGTGACTTAGAGCATTGTGCTCTTGTTAGTTTCATATATACTGGATGATGAAAATCATTTTGTTCCTTGAGTTTTGTATATGTGTATTATGGATCATTTGTGTTGATGACTCAAATTGTGAAGCTCCATAATTTTATCAAACTCTAAATTAGTCCCTAGTCTTAAAATGTCATTAGCAAGGGAACAACTAGATGACTAAATTGACTAGCATGTGGATTAATGCATGATCATGTTTCACAAATCATTGGTATGAGGTATCTATTTAATCGCATGAAATATGAGTATACGAGGTCCATGAATATTGGACTCGACCTATTTAATTTGCTGGATGGATTGTGTTTGTGTCATCGGCGATATCATATAGTATTAATTCAGTTATCTGAGATATTCATAATTCTGGCTGATGAATGTGTATTACGTAGGGTTATCAAACGCCTTTTGACCGAGGGTTTACAAAGATAAGTTCCCGAATATGCACGATTCATGATGGAAGATATGGAATATCAAGATGATACTTTTGTCCATCTCATATTTGAAATGATATTATTAATATCCCTGGGTCCATTGATGCATAAATAATTGTTATGCTGGCAATTTGTGATTATGAGATATTCACATATTAATAATTATTTACAAATATATCAAGAAAGTGATTAATAGTCAAGGATGATACATTCCTATGCTTAACATTAATCATTGGATATTAAATGATGAAAGAATTAATACTAAATGAGATTTATAGGATCACAACATATCTATCTTAAATCGGATCATAGTGCATTGCTAGATGCCACTTATGATAGTATCAATTTAGATATGGATCCTATCAGGTCGCTCTATCTGGTGAACTAAAGAATTAAATAATTAATTATGCGAGTCATAATTGACGAATTTCATGTACGAGATTAAATTGGGTTTTTTTGGGACCACCCAAATTTAATTGCAATTAATTCCATTTGGGTTGTGAGCCCAAATAATAATGGAATTGAATTTGATTGCAATTAATTTTATTTGGGCCGTGAGCCCAAATAACAAGGGAACTAAAAAAATTGGCGTTGGGCTTGGAGCCCAAAATTGAGAGAATTTGGTTCTCGTTTAGTACTTTCACGAGGGAGACATAGTTTCCGCTGGACTCTATCTTCTCACATCACGAAAACATGATAAACAACTGACTGAATCTTCCTACCACCGTGAGATGGTGTCTTCGTCGGGAACTTGGGTCTAGCAGCCCCTTACTAGTCAGGGAGTGCTCCGGGTAGCAAGTCGCCTAACTTGGGACTTCCTAGATTGAATAAGCCGCGGGTCGTTTGAAATTTCCAACGTGTGTTTCCATTTTCCGGCAAAATCAGGTATGTCTAGCTATCATTCACCTCTTACATGGATTAAGCATGTTTTTGGTCTCGATTTCAACAGTGGTTCGATTGTGAACACAATTGAAATTTTTAGAAATCGAACCTAGATCCTAAACAGACATCATCTCATAAACTCGTAATACCTTATCACCACAAAAAATTTCCCTCAAACAACCACGCTCCACAATACTTTTAAGCAACATGTTCAAACCTTACGTAGAAATAAGAAATAAGAACGGTGACAAGGGATCTCCTTGTCGCAGATCGCATTGAAAATCAAATATGCCAGAAGATGCCCCGTTGACAGTTACGGTTCCAGACGTTGTGGTGATACATGCTTTCATCCACCCAATCCATTGTTCGCAAAAGCCCATTTTCCTCATCATCTGAATAAGAAACTGCCAATTGATCGAATCATAACCCTTTGCAAAATCTACTTTAAGAAAGACTGCCTCCTTCCTCGTCGTTTTGGCATAATGTAATAATTCATTACCCAAAAGAATACCGTCCTGAATTTGTTGACCTTTGATAAAGGTCAATTGCTGGGAAGAGATCAGTTTATCAATAACGCGACATAGCCTATTAGCAAGCAACTTCGAGAGAAGTTTATACGCACTTCCCACCATAGAAATAGGCCTATAATGGCTCAACTCCAATGGTGAAAGAACCTTTGCAATAAGAATAATTGAAGTTGAATTCAAACCTCTGAGAAGATGTCCAGAATAATACAACTCCTTCAAGAAAGCAATATAGCCATGCTTCACTGTCTCCCAATGTGTCTGCAAGAAATGAAAGTTGATCCCGTTAGGACTCGGACTTTTCCTGCCCAAACACGACCATAAAGTTTGAAATATTTTGTCTTCCTTAAGATTATCCTCCACTGTCAAACATCATTCACCCTCCAACAGCAGACTAGGGCGCCGATGATCCGATTCTGCATAATGATTAGCAAAATATTGCAATATCCCATTTTTCATTTCAGAAATAGAGTCCGTCCATATGCCATCCAAAAACAGCCCATGAACATTATACATTGTCTCTGCTTCCAAACACAAGCATGAAAATAACGTGAATTTGTATCACCATCCCGGATCCATTTTGATCTCGATTTCTGATACAATATAGTAGCTTTATGATGTAAAGCTAATTTTAAATCGCCAAAGATGGGTTTTTGTCCTCCACCTCCATGTCTGTTAGAGCTCTATGTTCCCCTTCGCGATCATACCATCCCAACTTCTCGTTCCAACTTACAATTTGACGTTTCACCTTGCCAAAAACCTCCCGATTCCACACCTTAAGATGTTGTCACAGATATTTAATTGAACAATGTAAATAAGCTTTGGAATCTGTAAAAGACATAGAATTCTAGGTTTGATCCACGAAGGTCTGAATAACGGGTGAGAATCCCAACAATATAGTGTAGAAAATGCTTTTGGTTCCCAACTGCCCTCTGCGGTATGTAGTAATATAGGACGATGATCAGCAATTGTCATGTTCATCGCAGTCTCTACCAGATTAAGCCACAAGATATCCCATTTCACCGAGAATAAAAAATGATCGATGCGACTAGCCCTTGTACCTCGCCCATCTAGACAAGTATAAGAAAATTGCTGAAGAGGTGGATCAATAAGTTCATTGTCCAAAATAAAATCATCAAAAGCCATCATATCCAAAGTTCGAGATCCCATAAAATTCATGCTCTCCTCACACGTGCGCATTGTATTGAAATCCTCCATCATACATACCGCCATATCACCCGCCCTACATATGAAATTAGATATTTGCTGTCATAATACTCTCTTTGCAAGTAAATCTCTAGACGGTGCATAAACATTAAATATCATAACTTTCTCTTGATAAGCCCGCCACGTACCTTCTACAATCAAAAGCTGAGGATAAGCAATAACTTTCTCCACCACGAAGGATTATTCTGACCATAAAGAAACTAGACCACCTGAAGCTCCCGGTGAGGGGCTAGAATCCCATGCAAATTCAGAATGTCCCCATATTTGATTCCCCAAAAAATGATCAACAATTTCCTTCTTCGTCTCAGGCAGACACAACATATCCAAAGAATTCAAACGGATTAACTTTTAAAACTCACCTACTCGCCCCGGGACACCCAATTCTCTAACATTAATGCACATTAGCTTCATATAGAAACATTGGTAATCCCTATTCCTTCTGCCAGATTGGGGTTAGATGCAACATCCCGTTGTTCCATGTCAACAAATTTAGCCTCCATAATATCATTAGTTTGGTCGCTTGCCACACCAATAGTTTTACCAAGATTCCAAATAAAGGCAGCCTTTGACTCAATATTAGACAATCTAGACCTTCGTTCTGTGTATAGGCTCTTTGAATACACTGCCTTGCCAATCGCTGGAATAGCAATGCCGGGCTGCTCCTCACCATTCACCTTGGTTGCACAACCCCCAGGCGTTGTAACGTCATCCGCACACTCGGCATCCACAGTCTGAATATTATACAAATGTGTTCTCAACTTCTTTCTTTTCATTCCAGAATTGTTTTTATGCTTTCTTGATGATTTCTGCTTCGTATAAATAAATTGATTCAACCCAAAAGGATCTGACTATCATTGCTATCGGAAAATCTACATTTTGTTTATTTTGAAAGTTTACAGAACCAATCCCTTCCTCTGCCAATTCCACCTCCATAGTCCCCATCTCCACCACCGTTCCTCCCGGCGCATTAGTATCATCCCCAACCCCTCCTACCAATGTATCTCCACCCGTCAATCGAGAATTCGCACCTTGCATTGGCGTAGGTAACGCCAGAAACTCCATTGTTTTCAGCGATTGCCTCAAAATAGAATCCCGAACTTGAGTATCAACCTTCCTCGAATTATTCTCCCATCCCTTGCCACGATATCTTTCTTCTAACACAGAAACATAAAATCAGTCATCTGCCAACTTAATCTTAGCACTTTCATCAATAAATTCAGATTGCTTCACTTGCAGAAGCATCCTAGCACGGTGCATCATATTATGCTCCATTGTGTTAGTATCAAAGAGAAAAAAAAGTATCGAATTGGGTTGCCAACTCCTTAAAAAAATCAACATACCAGCAATGTAAAGGAGTGCCCCTAACTTGTAACCAAACTTGACTAGTACCCTCTGGCCGATTCTGTCCCTATGAAGGCCGATCAACCCGTAGCCCCCAAGTCCTTCTCCATTTCCAAGCGATTTTTCAGCAACGTAGATGGATAAGAAATCATCACTTTGCCCCCTTCGACCCAAACCACATTTCCTTCATCAAGGTCATTTTCTTTCAGTTTGGTCATGATATCTCCTTTACCCAACCCATTAATAGGAAGACCAAGAACACGTAAGGTTAACCATTCTACCTGAGCCAGATTTGCCATGAAATGCATAACTTTTTGCTTAGGCCCTCCTCCACCTGATCTGCCATCAACGTCATCATTACTCGGCACCTTCCTCCCAATCGCGATCCCCGTCACTCCCCCAAGCATCAAACGACGAGTCAGATTATTATTGACTTGTCGAACCACCAACTTATACGAACCAATCCAAATACCATTCAAGATAGTCTCAAGAGCCCCAACATTCAGATTTTGTGCAAATCGCATGAAACCGAAGCGCCTTGCTGACTGCTCTTGATTCCTTGGAATGTATACATCTTGCACAAGACCATAAGCCAAGAACACCCGTCGTAAATCTAATGTAGAAATTGTTGGCGGAAAGTTTGTCACATAGTATGAATCAGTTTCTTCCCGCAAGCATTTGATAAAATCAAGCGAAGGAGGACGTGGGCGTGCCATCACTGAAGCAGCCCCGTCGACCATCCCTTTCTCCGATGCCAGTCCCCTCCGTCGACCATGCTGAACCTCCTAGCTGTCGTCCACCTTCGGATCCTCTACCGCAATCACCACATCTTGAACTTCCATAGGTCCACCAGACACCCCTGCTAGCGATGTACTTGAAGAGGCCGCACGGGGCACCCATCGTACAGCTCATCCCGGAGACCCCATCACGGATGCCCCATTCCGAATCAATTGACCATTTGCTTCACAAACAGTCGCACCCATTCCTCCGATTGATGCCTACCCCAACCATTCAGAACTGCCATCCGCCTGGACCAGTGACTAGCCGCCCCTCAATTCTCCATCAATTTTGTGTCATCGCCAAGATTTGCAGGGTCGAATTGGGAGAGGCGTCGAGTTTTTTTGTTCTCAAATCTAAAATATTAGCATCAGAAATTCGACCTTAAGCGAAATATGACGATTGGATATTGGGCCAAGAGTATGTCTTCTTTTGCTCAGATCAGCAAAAATGCATACAATTAATAGACGTTGCGCGAATTTTTTGATTGAAAAAAAAAACATTACCATATCGAGAAGTTTTTTTTTCATGGGTCAAAACTCAGACGTCACGTCATTATTATGAGTTGGCCTTATTTTTATTTTTTCATTCCCTGTCACTCCTCACAAAATAAGGCAAAGTATAACCGGAGAGCAAGAGAGGAAAAGCATAAGAGATGGAGAAAGATAGGAACATTGGTGTTGCGGATTTCTCCAAAAGCAGCAAGGCGACGTTCGTTATAGTGGTCCATCAACAATTTGGCCATCAAAGGCGATACGTTTTACATTATACACATCAAATCTATTGCTCCAGACAAGTCACTCAAAAATTTAAGGTCTCAATTGGGATTCCGTACGATTCACTTTTCCTTTCATTTTTTGGCCATGTTTTTGACGATTGTAGGCATATTCTGGATCTCATGTGAGGTTTCTGAAGCTGAGGTTTGGTTTGTTGGATAGCATACTTCCCTCACGTATCCAATAACTTCAGCCAGAACATTTGAATTTGTGGCCCCCACGAGAAGTCTCTTACCTACTGACATGGCGGTTGTAGTACAGGAATCTCTAGCAACCATCATCACGGCTCCAATCCATCTTGCAAATCAACTTGATCAATCTAAGGCTACAGTTACAATTCATGCATCCATGTCTGATATGGCGGCATCAACACATCTTGCAAAGAATCAAATGGCAGCCTTTGAAAAGCTTCACAACGAAATCAAATCGACCTAGCATTCTCTAGTCTATTCTAAAATAATCTATACGCATAGTTTGTGGTTCTATATAATCAAATGTTATGAATATAAATGTAAGAAAGGTTTTTTGAACACTTCAATGAAAAGCCTTTTCTTTATGCCTCCTTAGCATCACACGATCTCAAGAAGAATCTCCATGCTATCCGCTTAAAATCGTCATGGTATCAGAGTTGCGATTGAGGTCTTTTAGCCCATGGTTGATTATGGTTATGCTAACTCTACTCCTTATAAATCACAGAACTTTTATCTCATTTTCTAACCTCTCTAACCTTCTGTATCCTAAGCCTTTCACTGAAAAGATTTATGCTCTTTCTCATCTCTCTTCTCTTCTCACTACTCAAATCATTTCACGGCACCAAGATTTCTAAATGCCCATCCCCCCTAAACCAAATATTGTCCATCTTCCATTTCTTTAACCTATGCTGAGTTTTCACATCTTGTAATAGTCAAGCTATGTGCTGCAAACTATCTATACTGGCAAAATCAAGTTCAAGTGTTGCTACAAAATCACCAACTCTTCGAGTATGTTGATGGCACGGTTGACATCCCACAAACAGGATCCCACTGACACCTCCAAGCAGAATCCTACATACCTCGTTTGGATATGTGGACAGTCGTCTCTTCTCCCTGCTCATTTCATCATTAACAGGTGAAGCTCATAGTGTAATCGTTGCTTAAACAACAACTTGTAATGTCTGGGCCATTCTTGACTGAGAGTACAACCACTCTGGTTCTTCACATGAGCTTAGCCTCTGGGAAGAATTGTAGAACCTACAACGTGGACAACTTTCCTCAGTGAGTTCCTTTCAGTTGTTGGGAAACCAATCTCAGGTCTTGATCAAAGTCACTGATTTGTATGGTGGTTAGGCCCGATTTTTGCCTCTGTTGTAGCATCTCAACTTTTTCATGATCCAATACCAAATGTTCGAGCATATTCCCTAAGCAGATAACTTCTCAGCCTTCTATCGACGAACCATCCCTGGCATCAGTACACTTGCCCTGGCTTTTGCAGCTTCTCATGGATCCTATTACCCTGCCACTATCTCCAATCCATCGTCCCAACCAATTCTCCATCATCGTCACCTACTCAGCCATATTCGCTACTAAAATCCAAAACTCCTGCCTAATTCCTCTGTTCCCCAACCTAGATACCTTCAAATTCTTCGGCAAATCTGCAATCCTTCAACACCAACCTCTCCAATAGCCATTCTCAATCCTGGGGATGAGGTCGCAGTCGTGGATTCAACCCATGATGTTAGATTTGTGGCAATTACGGCCACTATGCAGATAATTGCCATTTCACGCTATTTTTCTCTAAAGTTTCGTGACAATCATCCACAGGAACATCTTGCTGCTACTGACCTGTCGCTAATTTAATCTGCAAGATTTTGGCATGCTTTATTTTCTTGTCAAGTCCTATTGGATCGCATTCTCAGTCTCCTAGAGTGATTAGCTACGGCCCGAATCCACACTTTGACAATTCTTTTTAGACTGGGTTATCTTTTCTTGTAGCCCAACTTGCAGGAAATGCTTCTGGACATTTTGCTCAACCTGGCGGACTTACCCCTCTCATTTGTCTCACTGTACAAAATTTTACTCAGGACTAGCCCAACTTGGTGGATTGTCCGGCCCAAACACCGTACAGGAAAATCACGCAACACATACTACTATCGGGTCTCTATCTAATTCTAATATGCCTTTCGGGCTACTCGGTTGTTATCCTTGTTTTGTCGAATCTTCACTTAATGGGCCTCCTCCTAGGGGCAGCTTCCTCGGACCTCTTCCGAACATATTTGGATAGCCCGGTCTACTTGGGCCCCCTCCGACTTGATGTCCTCCTCTGCTAATTTTTATGGAACCTCTGTGTCTGATTGGTATATGGATTTCGGTGCTTCAACTCAAATGACCACTTGTCCAGTTGTCCTTGATCATTTACTCCCTATATAGATAATGCCTACGTTATTGTAGATAATGGAGCACCTTTACCAATTACTCATATTGGATTTGTTTCAACTACTTTGCCTCTTCTTGAAGTTCTTGTAGTTTCTCTACTTACTAAAAATCTTTTATCAATTAGTAAACATACCTCAGACTCCTTTTTGTCTATAACCTTTCCTTATAACTATTTTTTGTGGTTCATAGTCGCATACAGGGCAGGTGGTGGAAACTGGCCAGTGTGAGAGTGGCCCGTACGTGCTCGAACGCAGTCTACCCACTTTTGTTGCTTCTCCTTTGATCTATAAATTTCATAGTTCATTTGATTTATGGCATACTAGATTAGTACATGTCCCATCTAGTATTGTAACCATGCTGGGTCATCAACGACATATTTTGCTTAGTTTTGTACCCCTCCCCTTACCTGTGTGTTTCATGCGAAATGGCCAAAAGTCACCGTCTTTTGTTTGTATCAATTGGAAAATGAGCCCCACGATCACTTGATTTAATTCATTGTGCTTTTTGGAAACCTTCTCCAACCACTTCATTGCATGGTTTTCATTACTATGTGTTATTCGTCGATGAATATTCAAGTTTTACTTGACTCTATCCATTAAAACATAAATCCGACTCCTGTGATACATTTATTTATTTCCATAGATTTGCTGAAAAACAATATTCTGCGACCATCAAAAACTTTCAAAGTGATAATAAAACTGAATTTACTATTTATCGTTTTCAAAATCATCTTCTTCAGCATGATATTCATCATATGCTTTCATGCCCTTACACACCTACACAAAATGCCCGTGCTGAAAGAAAGCATCGACATATAATTGAAATGAGTCTCACACTAGTTTTTCATTCTCACACTCCCTTGCACTATTGTGTTGATGCATTCAGCACTGCGGCATGTATTATCAACTTATTGCCATCACCTTTTCTATCAGGTATATCTCCATATGAGTTACTTTATTATCAACTTTCATCCATCTGCTTGTCGAGTCTTTCCCTATCTCTGTGGCTATGCACCTTCTGAATTCTGATCCTGAAGCTTACCTTGTGTTTTCGTTGGCTATAGTATCTCTCACAAAGGTTTTCGCTATCTTGAACTCTCCATCTCTAGGCTCTACATCACCCGACATACCCGATTTGATGAATCCTATTTCCTATTTCAAAGTTCTACCCCTCTTCCACCTTTATCAACTCTCGTTGTCTTTGTCTTTCTTGAACATGAAAATCATCAACCAAGTTCCTCTTATACTATATCTTCACCAGCTTCTTCCTTGACATCATCACCTATGACCCTTCCTTGCCCACTTTGTCCTTTCCCATCTGATTCCTCCACCCTATCATCCATTCCCTCTTTGTCTTCTAAAATTGTTCCATCCCCACCTCTCTTTGAAAATCAAACCTCTGACCCTACATCACCCCTGTTTTCATAACCATAGTTGGCTCGCATCCCATTATCACTCATGCAAAAGTTGGAGTGTTTCATCCATGCTTTATTGTAGATCATTGTGATGTTGGATCTTCTGGATTACTCATCGCTCTTCTGGCTTCCACTGAACCTCACGAATTTCGATTGGTTGCTAAAAATCTTGCTTGCATAGCTTCTATGAATAAAGAGATTGTTGTTCCACATCAGTATCATACATGAGATCTAATTCCTCGTCCTCCAAATGCTAACATTGTCGGCTCTAAATGTTTTTTTCGCACCAAACATCTTCCCGATGGATCTGTAGAAAGACTCAAGGGCGCAACTTTTTTCTCGAGGCTTCACACAAGTACCAGGACTTGATTACTTCGATACCTTCAGTTCTATTGTCAAAGCTACAACTGTTCGAGATGTCCTATCCATTGCTATTTCTCGGTTGGTCACTTCGACAGTTGGATATTAAAAATGCATTTCTCAATGGTCAATTATCTAAGGTTGTCTACGTGGAACAACCTCCAGGATATGTCAATCCACTCTATCCAGATCATGTTTGCTATTTCCGAAATGCTCTTTATGGTCTCAAACAGTCACCTCGTGCTAGGTTTGAGAGCTTCAACACCTTCCTCGAAACTCTCAAATTTACCTGCAATCTTATTGATACTTCCTTCTTAATCTTCATTCGAAGCTCTGAAATTATCTACCTCATTATCTATGTTGATGATACAATTGTTACTTGGAGCAACAATTCCCTTTTGGACAAATTTATCAGTCTCCTGCATGATGAGTTTGCTCCCAAAGATCTTGGCTCTGTTACGTATTTTCTTAGGCTCGAAGCAACGTTTACTTCAGATGGACTTTTTCTCAGCCAGCTTAAGTACGCACATGATATTCTTGCTCATGCTTAGTTATTGGATTACAAACTTGTCAACACACCAATGATTATTTCACAGTATTTGTCATCTGATGGGGAACCTCTTCCTGATCCAACTCTGCATTGCTCTCTCATTGGAGCACTTCAATATCTTACAATTACTCGACAATATCTGATTTATATAGTGAACTCCGTTAGTCAATATATGCATGCTCCAACTAATCAACATCTTCATGCTGTCGAAAGAATTCTTCTATATGTTAAATGAACTCTTTCAATGGGTCCTCAATTTACTTCTTTCCCAAATACAGGTTCTATTCTTGCTTACTCTAACGCTGATTGGGCAGGATGCTCTGATACTTGTCGTTCTACTTCAGGATATGCCACATTTCTTGGGACAAATTTAGGCCCTGTTTTACGCACACATTATTCTACTTCTTCTACTACTTCTTCTTATTTTTTAAAGGGTCTCTGTTTTGCGCAAGTACTAGAAAGATTACTATTTTTATAATAGAGGTGTCTTCGAGGGTCCAGAATTTTTCGAAACCACCGTATCGGAGCTCCTGTCGCCGCCGCCGACCCACCGCCGCCGGTGCCCCCTGCCGGAACAGATCG
>JAOWBN010239792.1:0-12123 GCA_028565015.1 Pinguicula moranensis
CAACCATCACCTATCCAGTTATATTTCCAGAACAAAGTTTTATCACCAGCTTTGGAATCCAAAGTGTCTCCATTGTAGTACCATTCTTCCCTCGAGAGATTCAATAGATCACGCCAACCGCGAGATACTTTATGTGGCAGGGTAATCAACTTCTAGTCACAACTGTGATTCGAGGTAGAAAGATATTTAGATCTAATTACCATACTCCATAGCCTGTTATTTTCATTTCTCAATCTCCAAAGCCATTTAGCTCAAAGAGCCTTGTTCATCATGTTTGTATCCCTAAGTCCAAGACCACCTTCACCTTTAGTTTTGCATATATCTTTCCAACTTAGCCACCGGATAGGATTGACAGCAGGTGATTGTTTTTGCCATACGAACTTGCTCAACAAAGACTCAATTGACTTGATGATTCCTTTAGAAGCTCTGAATAAAGACAAGTAATATAAAGGTAGGCTGGACAGTACAAAATTAGCAAGAATAACCCTTCCAGTCAAAGATAAAGTCAAGATGTCCCAACCATTGATTCTTCTGTTAATCATATTGAGTACCGAATTCCACATATTCAATCCCCAGGGGTTAGCTCCAATTGGTAGACCGAGGTAGTTGAATAGCATTGAGGCTATCTGACAGTGCATAGTAGAAGCCAAATTATGCTATAAAGTATCTTAAATGTTCAGGCCGAACAATATGCTTTTGGCAAAGTTTATGGTAAGACCAACAATTAATTCATAGATCCTCAATATGCCTTTCAGGGCCAGAATGTTTTCCTTCTTACCAGCAGCAAATAATATTGTGTCGTCCGCAAATTGTATATGAGATAGGGTAGCAGACCCTACTTTAAGGACATTAAGGAATCTGATCTCTGTTGCCTTATCAACAAGAGGCTTAACCTTCCACCACAATAAAAAATAAAAAGGGTGAAAGAGGATCACCTTGTCTAAAGCCCCGGTTGAACTTGAATTCTCTTGAACTGCTGCCATTAACAAGAACACCACCATGAGCTGAAGAGATGCACTCCAGAATCCAGTTCATCCATATTTGGCAAAAGCCCTTTTTTTTTATCATGGCTATCAAGAAGGACCAATCCACCGTATCAAAAGCTTTAGAAAAATCAATGGTTAAGATCATTGCTACCTTCCTTGAATTTTTCACTGTATGAATAACTCCATTGGCCACAAGAATGCCATTTAAAATCTTTCTTCGAAGAATAAATGTTGTCTGTTTTTTTTAGATGAGTTTATCCATCACCCTCTTTATACGATTGGCTTATAACTTAGATAGAACCTTATATCCACAACCAACAAGAGATATAGGTCGAAATTGATCCAACATCATGGGATTGTCCACCTTCGAAACAAGAGTAATTAAAGTAGAGTTCATGGCTCTAGATAACTTGCCATGTCTGTAGAAATCTCGTAAGAATGTAATGAAGTCAGCCTTGATGAAATCCCAATGAGATTGAACAAAGTTGAAGTTAAAACCGTCTGGACCAGGGCTTTTGAAAGCAAAATAACTCCATACAATTTGCATTATTTTTTCTTCAGAAAATTCAGAGATTAAAAATAAGTTATCTTTGTCAATTAGTACCTTAGCGGATGGAAGTTCCAGTGTGGGTTGCCTCCAACTTTCAGCAGAAAAGTGATTAGAGAAATGCTCTGTGATTTTGTCTTTTAGAGCAGCCACTTCTTCTAGCCACATCATTAAAGATCATACATCGGATAGTGTTTCATCTAGTATTCTTCTTGACTTTAGAGTGAAAGTAGCTGGTGTTTTCATCCCATTCCTTTATCCATTTGGTTTATGATTTTTGAATTAACAACTGTTCCTTGTTTTTGAGAGATTTATGAAATTCTAACCAAAGGAACCTATCTGCCGATTATCAGTCTCAGTGAAGGAACCTGCTTCTATCTTTTCATCAATATCAATCATTTGTTGCTTGAGTTCTGCAGATCTGTTGTCAATATAACCAAAAACATTTATATTCCATTCTTTAAGCTGTGCGCGCAACATCTTCATTTTCTCACATAAAACATAACTGCTATGGCCATAAACTGCAAAAAAATACCACCAATCCTGCACCATCTCATAAAAACCTTCATGATTCATCCAACAATTTAGATAGCGAAAGGCTTTGAGACCCCAATTTATCTCCTCGTTCTTGATTATTATAGGTTGATGGTCTGAGAGAGCCCGAGCTAAATCATGCTGATAAATACCCTGCCATTTCAATAACCAGGTTTTTGATAAAAGAAACCTGTCTATCCTGTTTCAACTTGTTCCATCCCGCAAAATACATGTATAATGTACTCTTTGGAGAGGTAAATCCACTATATTAGAATTTTGAATGAAAGAAGAGAATTCATTCATTTCTGCCGAGGGAAATGAAGGTCTAGGATGCTGCTCAGAAGGAGTTCAAGTTTCATTAAAGTCCCCAACTATACACCAGCATGTATGTGTATCAGTAATAATTTCTAAGGAAATTCTACACCATATTCTTCTCTTGTTCCGTAGATCACATGGAGAATAAACATTAAGTATTTTTACAGGCGTTGTATCTGACCCCCAAACACATTCGCGGCCCAGGATTCCAAGTACAGACCATTTTCTTACCACTTTAAACACTGAATTTGTTATATGCATAATTAACTCCCCGAGCTTCCATCGACATCTACATGACGCCAATCAAAAAAATTGTCGTACCATAGGCGGCCGCATAAATTTCTGGTGATTCCTGACATTTTGGTCTCCTGAACACAAATGAGATCAACTCTATTCTTCCTTATCATCTCCCTTAATTCAAGTTTCTTGTGAGGAGATACTAAACCACGGATGTTATAAGAAATAATTAGCATTGGGTTACTTGGATTGCTTCTTCTTGCCCAGACTCTGTTTTTTGTTCTTTTTCTTGCGGACAAAATCTGAGGCCGAATCCCTTTTTTCCAAGGCTTCCAAACATTGTCATAGATCTTCTCTGAACGAATTTTGGGAGACCCCCAGACAAATAGCTAGATCATACATATCTTCAGACTATTTCTTGTTATTCAGTTTTGTAATAGCATCGGACAGATCATCAAGTAAAACCGCTTGAATACTTTCTGATTTTTTGAGAATGCACACACTTTATTTACTGTGTCAATAGGAGAGACTTCTTTCAAGCTCAACTTAGCAGCCGGAGAAGATGGAGACGATATAGACCTATTCGGGTTGGGGAACATAGGTTGAAGTCCCAACAAATCATGATGCTAGTCAAAAGAACTGTATATTTCCCAATAAGAGACGGGCTAGCTGGACTGAGCATTACTGTGGCCTTCTCCAAGTTGTCCATCGCATTTATTTTGTCAGAGCATAAGGTCTGGAGGTGTATATCTTTGATTGGTTTTTCCTTTCTATTCGGTATGTTTGTGTCTAATTTTTCTGATAGACCATCCTTCCCTTGACTTTTCACGTCAGACTTAGGGCCAGTTTTGTACCACTTATCAAACACTAAATTTTTTTAAATTAAAATGAGAAGGAGAATCAAAAGGAGAATCAAAAGGAGAAGTAAAATGAGAAATCAATTATGGGTACAAAACATGCCCTTAGTCTCAAAAGGGGGTGAAGGGGCTCCACAGTCAGCTCCTTTGTCATCGAGATTGGCATGATTTGCAGACAAAATTACCACCATTTTAGAATCCAAAGTTGACTCTGGCAGAGGAGTTTTTTTCTTCACAACCCATTTTTGTTTTTGTAAAATGGGCCAGTCAACACCAAGTGGCTAGCGAAGTTGCTGCTCAGGTTGTCCCCATCATTGAACACCTTAAGGAAGTTGCTGCTCAGGTTGTAGTATTCAATCATCAATGGATATTAAAGAACCAAAATGATTCGCTACCTCAGTGAAAAATTGCTCATACCAACAATGTAGAGGGGTGCCTCTCACTTGTAACCAGACTGGTCTAGACATTTTTTCGTTTGATAACTTCCAAGGCCTCAATGAATGCAGGCAGAGCTTTTCAACTATAACAGAATCTGATAAGAGCCGGTATAGATCTTCAAAGGTTGATAGCTTGATTAATAGTTTTCCTCGTTCAATTCGTATTACATTGTTGTTGGCATATCCAGCCTTTGTCAAGATAAGGACCATAGATGTTACATCCATTATAAGCGTAGGAGTACCTATAAGGCATCGTTCCAACCATTGAGAAGCCAGTAGATCTGGTGTAAAATCGATGGAGCTCACATTTGTTTACTTTGTCATATTATTTAGTTTGAGCCCTAGTTCCAGATTTATAGGTTTAACAGCTTCCTCTATTTTCTGCGCAGATCTAGCTTCACTCACCTTTAAATGGTGATTTCCTACCCATATACGATTAAGAACTTCTAACATAGGGGCATAATTTTTTTGTACCTCACAAACCCAAAAAGAAAAACCGGGTACAACAAATGTTTAGGCAAGTGTATATCTGAAATGATCCCACAACCAGAGAACATTTTCTACATACCATTTTTACTCCAAGATGGCAGGAAATTTGTAAAATAAAAGGACACAGAGTTAGCTATATGCTTTGAAACGTAAGAAGGAAGATGTTGAGGTCAGTCTTGCATTTTGTAACCTTTAATAACCCTCCATTCGTTTTCATCTCCTTCAGCTCTGTTTTTATCAGGAGAGTCAGATTTACTCAAGGGCAACTGAGTATTTAGAATTTTACCATTTGGAGAAAGAGATTCAACAGTGTTCCATTTCAACGAGGAGGGATCCAGAGGCCCTACAGCAGGGGTTGAATCCATCCCTTTTTAAGATGATAACCTCCAACCAGGATTAGAAAATCCCTACTGTCAAGCTTACCCGAACAGTAAAAAAGAGCGTCTCTGATGAAAATCCGGCGAAGAGGGTTTAGCGGTAGACATTCATTATATCTCACTGGTCTTTTAATGCAAGTGTTTGATTAATGAAGAAACATTAATCTTCAATCATGATCAGTGGAGAAAGGAGAGATTTTGTTACATATGCATTATGTTAATTGATATTGATATGTATGCGTTAACATTGGGATTAAGTTTACGTCTTAGTTGTCATCTTTTTTTTTAGTTGACCGTAATTAACTAATTGATATGTATGTGTTATTTATTAATCCTGAATTTTTGGAGGTGGCAGAGATTAACTAGTTAATAATTAATTGTTTGTTAGTTAGTTGATAGATAAATATTTGATCGCTAGTTGATTATCACTTTATCCAATTATGAAGAATATTTGTTATTATGAATGTGTTCTTCGAAATATTAGTATCTTGAACATTAATGGTTAACTGTGTTAGTATTTTTGTATGAAAAAAAACTATGTTAAAATTTTGTAAATAGGTCTTACAGATATATAAGTATGTTTTACTGTAATTATATGTTAATTACCGAATTTGTATCCATATGATAATTGTTAGAATAAGGATATTCTCATATTTTATTTTCAGATTATGCTAATTCTGAATATGTTGAGTGTTTATTATGTTAGTTAATAAACTTTCAGATTTTGAATCTGAAAATAATTATTAACTATGTGTTAATAATTTATTTTAGGTAATTCTATTACCATAAATTTTGAATATCAAAATTTGCAGTTACCGTGCTCGTGAGCGACGATCTAGGGTTGGTTTTTAAGAGGGACCATTGTGACCTCACTAGATATCTGAGCCATCACGTGGAATGGCAAGTGCTGCCAAGGAGACTGGTTTTTAAGTGGAATCTAGTGACCTCACCAGCTACCTTGGTGCTTAGTAAATCGGTTCAAGATCGTATTCTGATTTGTTTCAAATTTTTTGATAGATTGTTTCAAAATCTAAATTTTCTTTTAAATATGTGTTAAAAGGAACTGAATTGTTACACGTTAACAATTACATGTGCTTATTCATTTGGTTGTAAATGCTCTTATGTATTTTTTACCCTGAATCTGTTTCATTACATGAAAATTAGATTTTTTTTATAATTTCCTGGTTAAGTTGTATGTGATGATTATGAGCTTAGCAAATTTTTTGAAAGTGTTCATAATCAAAAATTCTTTCAAAAATTTGATTTAAAATTATGCCTAATGTCCTTTTATTTTAAATATACTTGTAAATATGGCACCCCTCAGCATGATTAGTGAGCTCTCTTCCAACGATAAGTTCAATGGAATCAACTATGACATCTGATACATGAATAAGGGTGGATAATGGCTAACGGAACCGTCAAAAATCCGTTACCATTATCGTCGCCGCTAAAGGCGATAATGGCAAAAATAGTAATGATAACGGTTAGGGTTTTAGAATCTGCTAAAATATTGATAACTGTAACACTTGAGCCATTTTTTGTAGCAAATTTGGGTCAGCGCGACCACCCACATATTGTAAGAAGATGAAGTAGCGGATTTCTGCTACTGCTATTCCATTAACTCTACTATTCTGTTATCTTTGCTGCTAAGATAGTGGATAGCCGATGATGGTAGTGGTAATGAATCCGCCAACTCCATCCGCTACCTTTGCGTAACGATAGCGAACGTGGCCATTCCGCTACATTACCGTTATCCACCCAAAATGTAGTATCTCCTTATTGAGAAATATTTCATAGACCACATTACTACTACCATGGTAGAAGCCGAGAAACCAATCGAGATCTATGATGTCTGGGCCAAGAAGGATCGTTGTGCTCGCTATACTATGTTGTATTGGATGCAGGATGACATGATTGACCAATTCGAAGTACACCCCACTGCCAAGGCCATGTGGGATGCCTTTAAGGCTGCATACAGCCAAACTTCTACTACAAGCCTTTGTACCTTGTATCTAAACTTCCTGTAGTATAAGATCAATTTGAATTGACTTGTACTCAAACGCATTCGCATCATGGCTGCGATGTTATGCGACCTTAAGGCCTATGGGATCGATATTTCTAAGTAGAGCTTGTCACTAATGTGCTTTGTTCACTACTTGAAGACACATAACACAGTCGATGGACTCCATTTAAGACTCTGATGTCTCTGGATGTAAGCATCAAGACCTTCTCTGCTATAGCTAAGCACCTACAACTTGAGTATTAATGCTTGAGAGCTTCTGGAATCTCTGTTAGAGTTTATGCTGCTCAAGGGGAAAATTCTATGGGTCCGTTTGGTAACCGGATTGGTCATAGCTAACTTTGTGGACAACTATTTGTTAGCTTAGGGACAATTATTTTCACCCTCTGTATGGTAATGGGCAGATGAGATAATGGTTGAAAGAAAGCCCTCATTTTTTATTAGTAATGACCAAGGTGGATATCCTCCCACTTCTTTAATGTGGCATCTTTTTACCAAAAAGCCCTCCAAAATTAGGTATGAGATTTCTTTTTTTTCCTCAAACCCCAATTCTTTATCTTCCCGATACGCCCATACATCTTCTCCAAGTAATTCAATGTAGAACTCGTCGGAAGTCCCCGACCCTAACCCTCTTCTTCTGTCGCGCCCGTGTCGTCGATTGGTGAAGCCGCCTTCCTTGTGCATGTATGCCTGGACATAAAAGGTGGGGCATATGTACGCGACAAAGCACTCCCTTTCGGCACCGGTCAAAGATCCGACGGGAAGACCACTAATGTTACTCAGGAGGGTGAAATCAGAGACTAGAAGGAGAATCCCATCGTCGTCAACGATGAGGAGGAGGTGAACCCCACCATCTACATGCGCCTCTTCGTTGTAGGCGAGGCTTCCTCCTACGTCAAAATGGATTGCGCCACCAATGACTAAATCGCCAAATACTTCACTTAGATTAGCCACCTAGTCCTATTTTGTTCTTTACTTTCGTTTTTAGTATATTAGACATAGTAGTTTGAACTTGATGTTTTGTTTAAGTAATGCTCCATATGCAGAAAGTTGTATATTAAGTCTATTGATGTTTTGTATTTGTGATGCTATGTTTGATTTTGTGCAAATTGCAGAGAATTGCAGTTTTTGTTTTGCATATTCCATTTTTTTGTTCTATTATGTGTTGCTATGTTCTAATCTATGCAAATTTTAGTGAATTGTAGTGAACTGAGCAGGCTATAACGTGATGTGAATTAAATTATAAAGTCACAACCAACTTGAAATGAACACAACCAAATGTAAGAATTACTACAACTTGAGAGAGTCCAAACAAATTATTAAATTCACAACAAATAAAAGGCCAATAATGACTGGAAACAACACAACAAATCAATAATTGATCTTCAACAAAAGGGAATGTTGAAGATCATCATCTAGTCCCAGCTGAATGGTAGTTCTGCCAAAGCTCATTAGCTAAATTATCCCTGAAATGATTCTATCCTGGAGACGAATTCACGGACTGAATGTGATCCTCTATCTCATTCGTAGAAAGATTAGGCTCTTCAACTCCAGAAAGAGGGTTAGCTGCAGGATCTAATAAAGTATCATATGATGTTACGTTGACGACAAAATTGTGTAGCAACCCACATGATAAAATGATATCACATTGTGTGTCAATGTGATAGTATATTGGGCTCCTTAACACAACAAAGTGCTTATTCAGAATACCGAAGGCCCTCTCTATAACATTTCGAGTTGCGACGTGTCGCAGATTGAACTGTTCTATGTAATTTTACTGTCTTCGATTTGCACCACTCCATTCCTGTAGATGATACCTCATCTGGCTGTACGGAGTTAGGAATCACTGACAATTTTTGTATCCAATTTCGTACAACAAATAAACTCTACAAGGACAAACAAGTATAATGTGCAACTACATGAAAAGACCATCACTCAAAGAAATTTTAGATTGAAATAACCGTTTTAGACCCTCAATCCATTATTACGAATGACTGCATCATGGAGCACACGACCATCTGCAGTTGAACCCTCCCAACCAATCAACATGTAGATGAAACACCTATGAGTCACAATTTCAAAGAACATTTGTTCTCAAATAACCTTTCCTTGTCCGTTACCTCGACTGATCTTCTTGCTAAATGTGAAGATGGATATATGTACTGTCAAGTGCACCGACGCATCCCTAATTGCACAATAAACATTGTGAGAGTGTAGCAAAAACTCTCATTTGGAAAACATAGGAAGTACAGTTACCTAAAAGCATTTCCATCTGTTATCAGCACTTGTTTCATCGACTAGAGTAGGTTGAACCAGTAGTACGCTACGCAGTTTAAGCACAACCCGTAGTACCTGATGGAATGCTTGGTTGATGGTCCGGACACTTCGTTGGAATTTAATTTGCAAGATCCTATTTTTTTAGTGGTGTACAAATGTGTGTGGGAAGATAACAACTTTCTTAACTACGAACACGTAATGATCGGTCGTCAAGCCATAATCATCTCTCAAAACTCTACATGGTTCCGTGAAAGCTTAGTCCAAAATCCTCAAGTTCTTGATTCATTGTTAGTCTCTTGAGTAATCTATTCCAAGAAAGCTTAGTGCACCTCCTAAGTACTTGATAGTAGACAATTTTGAACTTACACGTACGGGCCCGTGTAGGCTTTTTAAGGGGGTTTTTCTATTTCTACAAGATTATTTTGCCAACCCTACAGGGACCTTGTGGTTTATCCAGTTATGACTCTTGTTCTGCTAATGCAATGATAATAGGTAGCGTTTTAACGAAAACTCTTAAGTATACCAAGAAAGTTGTAACATGCAAAATGAATGGACAAAAAAATCATTTACCACCATGATACTTCTGTTGGTAATTGAAAACAACACAAAAACATGTTTGCAACCCAAAAAATTTTGTTTTATAGAAACAATAATATTGCCATTTTCAGAGAAACAAATTGAAACAACATCTGAACACACGAACGGTATACAGTGTTGCAAAATAACCTCATACAAATAGAAACAACTCTCACATAGGCAATTTAACTCTTACGAATCATCCTAGGGTTTAGATCTACAGAGGCATTTTACACTGAACCCATAGAAACATGTTTAAAAAATCTAAGATTTGCTCAGACATGTAAAATGATGCCTTTCTGTTCATATCTAAATGAGGTAAATATGAATATGACACCATACTGTAACCCTAGTTTGCCTTTTTGAGACAATCCAAACAAGGGACAATACCAAGTACAACTAAACAAGATGAGGTATTGTCCCTACTTTGCCTATTTGAGACTTGCCCAGACATGTAAAATGATGCGTTATAGTAAATTTTAGCAAACAAGGGAAAAATTTTAGAAATCCTAAGTTAGGAAAAATCAAAGACAAGAGATGGTAAATATGAATATAAATGGTATAAATACAAGGTTTACTGTAGATGAAGTATATGGACACCCAAGCGGAGTATTGTCACCAGAAAGGAGATACCACTGAGGGAGGAGACGACCTTCTCGATGTGAAGAATGCGCTATCGCGGTGAAGAGTCTACGTAGATTCGAAGAATGTGAAAACCTACATGAAAAATTAGGTTTAGAATTTAGGTATTTATAGTTGCTAATGTAGTAACAATTATGAAGTGTAAGGGAAATAATGTAACTTTGCTCATGGGTTAAAATGGGATAAGGGATTCATCCAAATTTTTTGGATAAAAATTTGGGAATTTACATGCAGATATCCTGGGACGAGCAGTTATCTTTCTGGCTGGGGATAAATTCTACATGTGTACCAAACAACGGATAAATACGGATAACCTCAGTTACCACACTTTATTCGGCTTCCGATAGGCTACCAAATGGACCCTAAGTGGAAAAAAGGAAATATAGCAAGCTAGCTAAGAAACCTCAGAAGCCCGCTCCCAAAGGAAGATCGCTAAACAACCAAAGGCTGAAGGCCCAAAAAACATGAAACGTGTGAAGTGCTACAACTTTGGGAATAAAGGACACTTCTCTCGGGATTGTTCCAAGCTCAAGAAGGTACTTTACTCTCTCAGTAACCCCAAAGTATGTGTATGCTCCCATGCATTAGTTGCTAATTCATTTTCTAAATGGATTATTGATTCAGGAGCGAGCCCACACTTAGTAAATGAGCGAGCTGGGTTTTTCGAGTTCCATCACTGTGGTGCCAGAATGCAAAGCATTACTATGGGGAATAACAGTGAAGGAGATGTTATTAGCATTAGCATATACAAACTCCAGCTCCATAGCGGAAACACACAACTGCTACACGACATAAGCTATGTACCATGAATTAGATGTTTCTTAGTTTCAGTAGTTTCCTTGTCATGACTTGTTTTTATTTATTTATTTTTGTCCTAGCGGATTGAATATTGAGTACGGTGACAATGTGTTTGGTCACGACTTGTATAAACATGGTTTTTGTGTTCTTAACTTGGATTATATTTATGATAATATTAATATATCATTTCCTACCTTAGTTTGTAATGTAGATAATGTTCCTGAATCTGTTAAGTGGCATGCTAGACTTAGTCATATCGAAAAAGATAGGTTAAATAGACTTGCTAAAGAATGTCTATTAAACCAACTCAATAAGGATAAGTTGTCTATGTGTGAGCTTTGCTTAGCTAGCAAGGCTAACAAGAAATCTTTTGGTAAGGCATCTAGAGCTTCAAATCCCCTAAATTGAATTCATTCTGATATTTGCGTATCCATGAATGCAAAAGCATTTCATGTGGCTTCTTAATTCATCACCTTCATAGATGACTACTCGCATCTTCGGCACGTGAATCTTTTGTCTCATTGTTACGAAGCACTTGATGTGTTCAAACGCTACGTAGAAAAAGTAGAGAACCAGTTGGAGAAAAAAGTTAAGAATTTTCATACCGATCATGGTCACGAATACCTTTCTAATATGCTCAAAGGTATTGTGATGAAAAGTGCATAGTAAAAGTAATTTACAATACCTTATATTCTACTGCAAAATGGTGTTGCGGAACGTAGAAATCACACCTTGCTTGATATGGTTAGGTCAATAATGGTACAAACCAACCTACTTATTCACTTTTGTGGAGATGCATTGCTCACGGCAACACATATCCAGCAGTTTTCACTTCACCAATACGCTGATATCACCAAACAAGAGTGTACCTGCCACTTCATATGAGTTATGGAATGGAAGGAAGACTACTTTGGATCATATGCAGTAATCGAAGGGCTATGTGCATAACCCAACCCATCAACATGGCAAACTTGGTCCAAAAGCAGCCAATAGGGTGTTCATTTAATACCCTGAGCATTCCAAAGGATATG
>JAOWBN010239803.1:0-12122 GCA_028565015.1 Pinguicula moranensis
CCACATTTCATGTCCAGAAGCCAATCCGTATACCCAGTGGTGGTTGCAGCACATCCTCAGGAGCCCAACCAATTTGCCGTTGGCTTGACCGATGGTTCTGTTAAAGTGATCGAACCCACAGAATCCGATAGCAAGTGGGGAGTCTCTCCACCAGCCGATAACGGACTACTAAATGGCAGGGCTGGTTCGTCATCCACGGCTAGCAACCATGCGCCGGATCAGGTTCAAAGATGAGCCTCAGCCTCAGCCTCAGCCTCAGCCTCATCGTGTTCCTGTATCAACATCTGGCCTGTGTATTTTGTGTAGATTTAGGTAGGTAGATGATACTCAAGTTTGACATGCCTAGAACTATCCATATCGCCTGGTTTTTACTATGTATTATCGGATTCGTCTCGGGAGAACAACCTGATAACAATTAGCTCATGGAAATCCTATGTGATAGGGGAATTGTGGTGGATTATTGAATATAAAATTGAGTAATACTTGATAATTTGATAGTTAAAAGATACTGGTATTGGTAAGTCCATAAATGAGGTGCACCCAATAGAGAAGGAACAAGCCCAATACAAGAGAAATAAAGAAAGAAAAAATTTACCGTGGTAGAAAATGGAGTGAAGCAACAAGAGCAACTACAAAAAATAACGGATTATTATCTGGACCTGGCGAGCATCGCTGAAAAAGTTAAGATAAGTCGGCGTGCGGCAAAGCGACAAATCAAGTTAGAAAAACTATCTCCACACTCTAGTTCTATAGCAAATGTTGTTTGTTTAAATTCGAAATATGAATAAAAAAACTAGAATTAGGAAAAGAGCTTTAAATGAAATTAAATACTCCATCTAAGGATTTAACTACAATAATTGAGCAGATGGAAGTATGTGATTGTAGCAACATCATGCAGATCATAGAGCAGACAGGGAAAGACAGTGAGGAACAAGTAATCCAATGAATATCACGACTTATAACATAAGGGGAATGAGAGATAGGAGAAAGAGAAGAGATGTAAAAGAGATGGTCCGAAAATAGAAAACCAGCGGTTGTGCATTCAAGAAATCAAGTTTGACTCAATCTCAGCCTGAGATTGCCAAACTATATGGCCATCAAGTAGGTTCGACTGGCGAGCACAAAATGCGAGAGGAAATTCAGGGGGTGTACTCTGCATATGGGACCTAGAGATTTTCGAGTAAGAAAGTTGTTGGAAGAAGCCAGGAATGCTAGCAATAGTTGTATGGTGGGGCCCAAAGAAACAAAAAATCACAATAGTGAATATCTATTCCCCGTGTGAGCTATCACTTAAGAAGTTGCTCTGGCAAGAAATCTTAAATAAACTACAACAAGCCCCCCATATGGTCTGGTACATCTGTGAAAATTTTAATGCAATGCGAAATATAAAAGAATGGAAACCGCAACTTAAACGTTCTACTAGCAAAATGAAGGATTTTGACCAATTTGTGGGATGTACTAAGCTGGTAGACATCCCACAACAGAGGCGGCGATTCATTTGGAAAATAAGTGGTATACCTCTTGTCGACTTGACCGATTTCTCCTCTTCCCTGAATGGTTTTTGGAATGGCACTCGGGCGACAAACCTCTGATCATTGCCCAATAATGTTGAAACAAGAGATACTCGATTGGGGTAGGATCCCGTTCCACAACATGAACTACTGGAGCGATGTCAAAGAATTCAATTTTTTTGTCAAAACAATCAAAACAACATGGGACAACTATATAGTAACGGGATGGAGTGGTATAAACTGCACGAAAAGATAAGAAATCTCTTATCCTCCCTTCAAAGATGGAATATGGATGTTTTTGGTCATGTTGGTAGGAGCATAGAGCACACACAGTAGGTGATCGTAGCACGAGAGGGAATTGCAAAACGAAGGGGTCTGACTGAGGCAGAGCTACTACATCAAATTGTGGATGAAAAAGAACTCCAAATCCGATTTTTTTAGATAGGATTACATTTTATACCAGAAGTCAAGAACGATATGGTTAAAAAGAAGGCGATGGAATACTAAGTATTACCATACATGGATCTGAAAAAATAGGGAGAGGAATGAACTGCGAGGGATGAATATCAACAACCGATGGATAGAAGAGGTCATTGAGGTTAAGGCAGGAATAAGAGAGCATTTTAGAAAATATTTTGCCTTTGACTTCTACGATAGAATTAAACTTACAATTTAGGTGTTGAATCCTCTCACTATAGCCGAAATAGTTTTATTACAAGTCCATTCACAATAGATGAGATCAAGAAGATAGGTCATGTGCTGCAAACAAAAACCCGGGATCTGATGGATTAAACTTCTATTTCATCGAATGTCACTGGAAAACAATGAAGAATGACATCATTGAATTCTTACAACAGTTCTATGAGAACAACCAATTGATAAAAAGGATCAACTACATACACATTGTGATATCGCCAAAGATAAACAGTTCAAAACAAATCAAGCATTTTCGTCCCATCTCGCTGGTGGGGAGTGCTTACAAGATCCTGTCAAAAATATTGGCCAACCGGTTGAGTAATGCTATGGAAAAGATCATATCCCCCTACCAGATGATATTCATAGAAGGACGACAGATCATGAATGAAGTAATGATTGCAAATCAAATCGTAGAGGAGCTAAAGCATTCAAGGAACAAAGGTCTACTATTAAAAATGGATTTCTAGAAGCCTTTTGACTCAGTGGACTAGGGTTATCTCTTTAAGATACTGGAGAAGTTTGGAATTTGTGAGAAATGGCGGAATTGGATTGTAGAATGTGTAACTCAGCCCATGTTATGATCCTTGTGAATGGCAGCCCTTCAGGTGATTTTGCGCTGGAGAGGGGGCTTAGGTAGGAAGACCCTCTATCATCATTTCTCTTTCTTATAGCCATAGAAGGGCTATAACTTATGGTTGATCAGGCATCGACTCTGGGTAGATGGTCCTACTTGCACATAGGTAAGCAAAAAAATGCATATGAATCATCTACAGTATGCCGATGATACAATTCTTTTCTGCCAATGAACATTGGCAAATATGCAGGTGCTGAAAGACATTCCTAGACTTTTCGAGATGATATCAGGACTCAAAGTCAACTTTTAAAAAGTAGTGTCATGGGGGTAAACATTCTAGACTCGGACCTGCAAGACTAATTGGGCTGCCTAAATTACCTCACAGCCAAATTGTCGCAAACCTATCTGGGTCTGCCTTTGGGGGCAAATTCGGGGAGAATAATTACATGGCAAGGGGTAATAGAAAAATTTCGGAGGAAACTCAAGAGTTGGGAAAATGTCTATCTTGCATTTGGGGGTCGTATAACACTCATTAGGTATACTCTTATTGGATTGGCAACATACTACCTATCTTCATTCAAAGTGTCAAAGGACGTCATTGCAACTATACGAAAAATACAAGCAACATTTTTATGGAGGGAGGGGGGAGAACACCGGGTTCAAAACCTATATCAAGATGTAAAACTAGTAGGATTGGGTAAAATGAATCTGGTGCAATTCAACCTAGCCCTTCTAGGTAAATGTTTTTTGAAAATACTAAACGATCAAGATGGCCTCCTCAGTAAGATCATACAGCTACTCTACATGCACTCGAAGGGACTGGACAAAGACTATATGACAATCACTGCATTTGGATGAACATCGAGATGGTGGTGAGATCTTTGCAAACAATTGTGTTCAGCCTACTGGTTTAGTAGTAATCTGCAACAACAAATAGGTAATTGAGAGGATACCTTGTTCTGGCAATCGATGTGGACGATCTTGAGATACCCAACCAATTTCTCAGACTATACCTGATTGCCTCAGATTAAAACAACATAGTAGCTGCGAAATTGAACCCACTAAGTGAACAACTATCTTGGGCATGGCACTGGCATAGACAATTATTTGATTACGACCTATTACTTATCCCTATTCTTTAGTCTGTCATTGCAGGTACAGAGATATGTCCAAAGATGAAGAATAGCTGGAGATGGCGGTCAAATAGAGATCACTATAACTACACGGTAAGTTGTGCTTGTAAGGAATTAACACCATTTATAGGTTGGCGACATGCTGAAGCAGTGGATCCCCAAAGTGCATTCAGGCTTTTGTGTGGCGCTTGGCGTAGGAAAGGATAGCAACATTCGATAAGCTAAACATTCCAGGTGTACAATATGCACAACTGCTTGCTCCGGGCTGTGCTTTCTGCTAAGTGAAGGAAGAAATACTCCACTGGCTGGGATATGATTACGTAGGGAGTAATATCCCTCTACAACATTATCTCTAGTAGCAGGACATGCTCAAGCGGAAGAACTGATGTGATGCGTGAAAATCTCTGTGGCACAATCTAGTATTAGGCTTGTGGAAGGCATATAATAATTTCATGTTTAACGACATCTTTCCGAAAAAGGAGCAAATTCTGGACTATGCAATAGTCTCCTCTTGGATATAAACATATATGTTCAGTAATCTAGATGCGGGTCTGGATATTTGGGATTGGCTTCTAAATCCCCGCACATGTATTAAATTTAAATAGGCGCTCAAAAACCTTATATTCAACATTTTGTAATTCAGTGCGGCGATCATCGTCGATCTTAATAAAATAATTAATATTTTTTGCTAAAAAAAGTCCTTAATAATGGCAGATTGGATATCTATCATAATTTAAACTAATGCATGATTGAACAATCACCCTATATCTATCTCTCTATAATGAAATATAAAATATGTAAAGTAAAGTATGGTTTTAGGTTGTCCGAGCTCAACATAAGATTATGGTTACCCAAAAACAGTGGAGAGATTTTAGGAATTATCTTTGTACAAGGTAAAAATTACAAGAGATTATCCTTACCTTATTCATCACCTAAAATCTCTCCAATCTTGTCTCCTCCTTCTCCTATATGTAACACAAAATATTAGCAATGAAAATCAAGCAATTATGAATGAAATTCTTCCGTTCACATTGTATCAGAGCAGGGACCGATCCTAGGATCCGGCCTCTGAATGTCATCATTTACCAATAATCAACTAAAGGGACAATCCTTCTTCTCTGTCAATGATGACATATCCAAACCATATGGTGGACGACAGCAACAAGAACACACTGGCGTTCAGAGAGCTGACTCCCGCACCGGCGGATCTGTCAACACAAATTGCCTCTCCCCTTACTCAAATTCCACCTGCAAGGAATAGCCAACTGATTCATCTTAGCACGAAATTTGAAACATGACAATTACTCACTGTTGTCTCACCTCCTGTGGGTCACCATAGGAGAACAAGGTCGCCTGCGCCATTTGACGGGGAATCCCCCGGCTCCAGCAACCACGGATAAGGAGTTCCCGAATTGGAAACAAATGGACATTTGTGTTTGTTCCTGGATACTGGAATATATTGACCCACATATGGTGAACAAGTTTGCTGAATATCCCATGGCTCGAGATCTTTGAGCCGGACTTGAAACCACCTACAATAGTTGTTTTGACGCACTCGATATCCTCGACCTAACGGTGCAGGTGAATAGGAAACATCAAGGCAAAGGTACTCTAGAAGATGTCTACAGCACGCTTCAACGGCTCTGGCGAGAAATTGATCGCCGAGAGCCCAACCCAATGAAATGTCCAACGGATCTAGCAATATATCAGCGTCTCCGCCAGGAAATCTGGCTCTTTTAGATGCTAGCTGCTGTGAATAGTAAATATGACAGCATAAAAAGAGACATTCTTAAGATTGAACCTCTTCCAACAGTTGAAACTGCTTACGGAATGCTCCGGCGAGAGGCTGCCCGAAGCCAAATCCTATGCCTAGGAGACAACACCGACGACGGAGCACCCACTGTGGGCAACGGACTCTCCATCAAATCTCGGTTAGTGGCTTCTAAATCTGGGAAGAAATCTTCATTAGGTGCCATCGATAAAAGCAAGCTTTGGTGCACAGATTGTAACAAATCCGGCCACTCCACTGACAAATGCTTTAAAAAATTAGATACCCCGATTGGTGGTATGAACTTCACAAGATTTCCAAGCCAGGAACTGCAGCTGTCACCGTGGGTCACCCATAGGAGGCAACCATCATCGGTGGCGATCGAGAAAATGGTGAAAGTGGCAGCTTTGGAGGTTTCACGTTGGAGGTTCACCGACCGTTTGGTGGAGAACATGGAAATGCTGAGATGAGAAATGCCAGGACAAGCCAAGAGGCATACTGCGGTTGAGGTACAACTCCCAATGACCCAATATTGTCCTTGCTAGGTACATGTAAAAGGACAAAATTACCCATGGATCTTGCGGAATCACAGAACTGCCATCGCAGTTCTTCCTTGTTTTTGTAGGACAGTCCCTCAACTTCTGGAAAAATGCGAGCGACGCCTAGTCAACTTACCAAATCTCCGATGGCACCCCAAAGTTTTGGTACTTCGGCGATACACCCCAACACTTTGGCAAATTACCGAAACTGCACAGAACTTCCAATATTCTACAGATAGCTCCCCTACTGTCTGAAAATCCAGAAAACCACCCCCACAGTTCGATATTTTGCAGAAAACTCCCAATATTACCAATCCATGATTTTTTGGTCCAGATGCTTTGATTTAGTGGATTCTGATTCCACGGGCGTGACATGTGCTATCCCCGGAGAACAAACTTTGGAGTGGATTTTGGATTATGGAGCTACAAATACGATGACATATGATGCGGCTGATTTGGTCTCTCATGTGCGACCAAAGAAAACTCATATTCAGACAACCAATGGGGGTGTTGCCACGGTTACTGGGGATGGCTCGATTGAGTTATTCCCAACTCTAAAAGTGTCGAACTGTTTACATGTTCCATCATTATCATGCAAAGTGATGTCCATATCCTTTATTTCAAAGGAATTAAACTGCATGACCATAATGTATCCCACTTTTGGCCTCTTATAGGACATCCAAACGGGGGAGATCATTGGGCGTGGTATTGAACACATGGGCTTATATTACGTGGATGAGGTGGCTCAACATGGAACTGTAGGGCTTGCTCGTGGGACGACGGACCGACAACTCGATTTATGGCAACGGTTGGGACACCCCTCCTTAGGGCATCTTAAAATTTTATTCTCCGTATTCTGGCCAGAAGCCACCGATACTCTTTTTCAGCTACAGACACATGGGCAGACCGTGCTTTTCATATTGTCCATTTTTATGTATGGGGCCTGGCCCCCAACTCGAGTCATAGTCCATTTGATATTTTCTCCTATTTATTGATGATTTTTTCACGAATGACTTGGGTTTACTTTCTAAAAAATAAATCTGACGTTCCAGCAATATTCCAGAATTTTTATCATATGATTAACACCCAATTTTAGCAAAACATCTAGATCCTTCGGTCTGAGAACTAGGGGGAATTCATCAATGACACTATGACATTTTTCTTTCAAGAAAATGGGCTTATCCACCAAACCACCTGTCCACATAACCCACAACAGAATGGAGTATCTGAGCCAAAAAAATTGCATCCTTCTTGAGGTTACTCGAGCACTAATGATAGCATCTCAGGCACCTCAGTTTCTATGGCCTGAAGCTGTGGCCACTACCACATACCTCATTAACCACCTCCTAACTTAGGTTCTAGGTTTCTCCACACCCTTACATACACTCTCCACACACTTCCCTGGATCTGCTACCCTCAAACTACCACCTAGGGTATTTGGGTGCTTTGTCTTTGTTTATATCCCTTGACAGGACCGAACCAAACTAGATTCGTGTGCCTTGAAATGTGTTTTGTAGGGTATGGAGTCAACCAGAAAGGGTATCGATTCTACCATCCTTCTTCACGTAGGATTTATGCCACAATGGACTGTAATTTTCTTGAATCTGAGTTTTATTATCCATCCCAACCTCGTGGTCATTGGGAGACTACGAGTAATTCCCTCAGTTGGTTACTCAGTTTGAGTATGTCTCCGTCTACTGTCCCATAATAGCAGGCCACAAGAACTACCGAGCTAACCATAATGGATATACAGCTTGCAATAGACAGTATTGCACCCATGTCTCCACTACCGTGGAGTCCTGAGGTAAATATCCCTAAACCCGAAAGTAATCATGATTCTATAGCAGTTGCATCTGTGCCAAAACAGACTCAAGAGAATCATGTTGAGACATATGTCTTACCACCTAGAACAAATAGGGGAATCCCAACTCGACGATATGAACCGGATCAGACCTCACAGGGAGCAAGATATCCGATGACTAATCTCGCCAGAGGGAGCCTCACTAATCAGGTCATAACGTTTTTGGCATTTGTATATGCTATGCAGGTACCAAAGAAAGTAGCCGAGGCTCAAAAAAAAAATACAAGAACGGAGAAAGGCCATAGACGAAGAGATGCAGGCCCTAAAGAAAAATGGAACCTAGGAAACACGTGAACTTCCATGCGAAAAAAGATTGGTAGGGTGCCGATGGGTCTTCACCATCAAACACTATGCCGATGGATCGATAGAGAGATACAAATCCAGACTGATGGCGCAAGGATTCACACAGACCTATGGTCTTGACTATTCGGAGACTTTCTCACCAGTGGAGAACATTGATACTATTAGGGTACTTTTTTTAGTAGCAGCCAACTGTGGCTGGTTATTACATCAGTTCGACGTAAAGAATGTCTTTCTCCACGGAGATTTGAAAGAAAAGAGGTCTATATGGAGAGTTAAAGGCCATTTACACCCTTGTACTATATCTATCGAATAACTTACCTCCTTGTACTTTCAAAAGGGCCATTTTACCGCCATGTACTTTTGAAAAAAATCCCACTGCCCCCGAGTGTGATTCACTCTCCATTCCGCGACTGGAGGTCTGTTTATTAGGGGGTTTATTACCTTTTTTTTAAAAGTACAGGGGGTAAAGCAGCTCTTTTGAAAGTACATGGGGTAAAATAGCTCTTTTGAAAGTACAGGAGAGTAAGTTATTCGATAAGTATAGTACAGGGGGTAAATCGCCTTTTGTTCTTATAGTTTGTTATTTATGAAATGGACTATTATTATATGTTATGATATAATCCTAATTTAACTGAATTGCCAAAAAATTACCTAACTAATTAAAATTGAATTAATTGTCATAATTTAATTAATCGTCATAATTCAATTCATTGTCTATCTAATTATATTTTATCTAATTTATCTAATTATAATATACGTAAACTACGCATTCACCAAAAATATTTAACAAATTACCAAATAATAATTCTAATTGAATTTCTTATTTATTTTATTTTATTTATTTAATTATAGTTTACATAATTTATCTAATTACAATGAAACAGACAGACACAATTTGATTTTTAGGTTCATCGATTCTAATTTAATTTCTTATTTATTTATTTATATTACCTTTCATCTACCTAGGTCTTTCTATTGCACAGAGTCCGACAAGATGCGCCCTATGGAATCCAATAGTGGAAGAGATAAAAAGAAGACCTCACAAGTTGGGAGCATATTTATCTATCGTTTGGAGGAAGATTAGTTCTAATTAAGGCAATTGCTTACCCATATACCAGTATATTATATGTCAATCTATAAGGCTCCAAAGGAAATAATTCATAATATCAATCAGATTTTAAAAAAATTGTGTAGAGGAAAACACGATGGACAAAAGAAAATAGTCTTGGATAGCATGAGACTAAGTTTTTCAATCTAAAGAAGATGGACTTTCGATAAAAGATGTGGAGAGCTTCAATATGTCACTCCTTGCAAAATGGGGATGGAGACTAATCAAAAAAGAAAACAACCTTGGACAAAAAGTGTTGGAAGAAAAGTATGGATCCCTTTACAGAATCATCCATGAGGAAGAAGTTACTCAACTGCAATATTATCTCTCAACATGATTGAAACAACTAGTAACCCTGGTAAAAGATGCTAATTAGTTTATACCTTTTTTTTTTTGGCATATACTCTTTGAAAGATTTGTTATGGTTGGTTCGAAATCTCAGTGGTAACTCATAGGGACCTCATAACTCATCTTGAAGCAGATAGGCATGGAAATTCAAAGAAAAGGACGATACTTTGGGAAGCTATGGTGGATCGTGATTATCTGGAATATATGGTTGGAATGCAACAGAAGGAAATTCACTCAGGAAAAGTTGGAAATCGGAGAACTCAAAGAGAATATTCAAATGTCTTTATGGGAATTAATAAAAGCCCATAATCTATTGAAAATGGGCTACAGTATCCAAGATTGGATTAGACACCCAAATTTCGGTATCAGGAATGTGTAACAATAACCAACATCTCGGAAGTCAAAAACAATTATGGGAAGATAAATGAAGGGATGATGATATGGAATTTGGAATGGGATCAAACATTCGCACAAGTTGATGAAGCAGATTTCATAAATTTATGCACAGATATATCAGAATCAAACATAATTGAAGGACAACAAGATCAATGGATCTGGTGTACAGAAGTAGCACACATCTATTATATAAAGTCGGCTTACGCTGAAATTAGAACATCTTCCGGAGCGCGTTCCTCTACAATGAATCAATTAGCAACCATCTTGTGCAAGTTTACTCCTTAAGTCTGTGGAGGAGATAACAGAGAAGATAAAATATGGCGTGTTTCTCCAGTTGAAGACGATGAAGGCGATAGATCCAACTTATAGTTATGAAAATTTACTAAGGTGTTCTTATTTGTGTATTATGATAGATGTATAGCATAGGGGTAATCCGGTCTTTGTATAGGACACTTTTGTGCTGTTTTATTTTTATTCTTTAATAAAAAATAAATTTAAAAAAAAATGTCTTCTATATTTTACTTTAAAATTGTTTTTTTAAGAGAAAATTTTATTATCAAGAATTAAAGAATGATACAACACAATGGAGTTGTTGGACCGACCCAATATCAATACCAGCTACATAACTAATTTTGTCCATCTCATCCACTCTGTTAGGGTGTATCCGTCCGCACCCACAATTTTTTTGCTTCTCATTATCTCCCAACTTCTTAGTTGAATTTGCTCCAAGATTTCCTGTTGGGATTTCCTTTCTTTTGGGAAGATAACGCCATTTGCGTGGAGCCAGATCGGCCAAGTTGTCATTTTGCCACAATAGCCTCTAGTATTTCTTCTTCCCTCTTCTGCAATCCAATATCATATGGTCAATGTAATTGGTGGGCGGAACCATTGTGGTATCCAGCCATGTATACAGCTGCATCCACAGATTGTGAGTCCAATTGCATGTGGAGAAGAGGTGTTCTACTGTTTTGTTTCACTGTAAGGAGATCTTATAGAGAATATTATGCACAATGTGAATTTGCACATTTCTTCTACTACAGATTCGCTAATGTAGGTATACCATCTTACAGAAGGCACCGGTCTAAAGTGATAATTTTGAGAGGAATGAGGTCATCCCAAATGGATTGCACCGAAGGATTCAGGGCTAAAATCATTCCTCTGCTACTGTGTATTATAGTGTATGCATTTTTTACTGTATAGATTCCTCCCCCTTCATTATTTCACAGTCAAATATCTTCAGTCTGATCAGGCATGAATTCAAGTAATTCTTATTGTAGTAGAGTAAGAGAATCAACTTCATATATGAATAGAGGCCTGCGCCACTCCCATCTCTAGTACCAATCTTCTGCAGCCTGCTCAATTTTATCTACTATTGTATTGAATTTGTCATTCGCCACTGCATATAGTCTGACATATTTTTTGCACAATCTGTTATGCCCAAACCATTTGTCCTCCCAGAATAGAGTAGAGCTTCTTGTCCCTACCCTTCGCAGAATGTTACTGCTGAACCAATCATCATACCTGGTAACTCTCATTAGTTGTTTCCACCAAGTAGATGCCCTAATTTCAGATAACTTTCGTGCTCTTTGAAGTATAAGGCATGGGATATTCTCTCATACTTATACTGCAATAGATTATACCCGCATGAGGATGAATTATTTAATAGTTTCCATCCTCATTTCATATATAGAGCTTCATTGAAGGATTCTAGCTTTATTACTCTTAAACCTCTACTTTCCTTTTTCTGAGTTATTTGATGCCATGATATTCAAGACATTTTCTTCTTTTTCTCATTTCCACCCCATAGAAATTGTCTCTGCAGTTGCATAATCTTATGTAGGACAAACTTTGGAGCTTTAAACAATGACATATAATATACTAGTAA
>JAOWBN010239814.1:0-12122 GCA_028565015.1 Pinguicula moranensis
TCTTTGTAGAAGGAGCCTAACTTGAGTGCGCCAAAAGTGGTAGTTAGAGGCATTCAATTTGCAGGTGACTAAGTGAGTGTATTCTTCATAGGTGAGGGATATGGTGTTTGGTGAAGATGACTCTGGTCTAGTCATGGAGGAAGAATGAAATCAGAACAGCAGAAAGATAGAGAAGGGCCGTGGATCAAACAGAGGATGTAAGGCCTTGGGAAGGCTCTGATACCATGCTAAGTTTTGTGCAAAAAGTTTTCATTCATTTGGTTGAGATTTTTGTTACATAGTCATCTCTTTTTATACTACTTACTAGACAATTCTTGCTTGTTCTTGACTAATATGTCTTCTAGAAATTTTTTACAGATTCTTGAATGAAGTTTGACGAGATTTGTGCTCCATAAATGATGTTGTCAATACTTCTTCCGCAGCTGGTGCAATAGTCTTTGTGGCCATTAAGTCTTCTGATGAGATGTTGTTCTGTTTGCTAGAGTTATGTAGTCTTGAGTGATTTGTGGGATTTGTAGGCCCACTTGTAAATATTTGCTCATGTATGTCAACAAAAACTATTACGAAAGAAACTTTCCAATGGCCGATGATTCTAATTCCAAAGATCGAAAGAAGAGTATGCTAGTGCATAAGAGATTGAATTCGAAAATCTTCTAGGTAGAGATGGTAATTCTTAACCGTTAAAGGTTTGTTTAAGGTTTGAAATCGGAGGTTTTTAAAATCGTTGATTTTATTAAAAAATTAATAAAAACAAAATCAAAATTTTTTCGTAGGTTTCAACTAGCTAGAACCGGCCCTGAAAAAAAATTAATAATAAAAATAAAACACCATCGGTCAAACTATCTAAACCGTGACCGACAGTCAAACTGGCAGAACCAGTGGTTAAACCCTAAATCCTAAATTTTTTTAATTATTTTTTTTAACTATATAAGTTGTCAAGTTTTATAACTTAATATAGTTTATAAATTATATAAATTAATATACTTTATAAGTTATATAAACTTTAAGTTTTACAAATGATGTAAGTTTTTAAGTTTTATAAGTTAATATAATTTATAAGTTATATATGTTTTATAAATTTTATAAGTTTAGTGTATAAGTTATATATGTTTATAACTTTAGTGTATAAGTTATATAAGTTTATAACTTTTATAAGTTAATAAAGTTTATAACTTTATAAGTTATATATGATTTATAAGATTATAAGTTATATATGATTTATAAGTTTGTAACTTTATAAGTTATTATTTTTATAAGTTTATAAGTTATATTATTTTTTTTGATAATTAAGTATTTATTAATTCAATAACAAACTGTACACAACTAAGGCAGTGATTTATCTTCAGATCAAAGATTAAATCATTCCTACCACATAGTAATCAAGGTGGGAAAAAACTGGATACATAAAGTCTTGGATGTCGTATCCAATCTGCGATCGTCACACACACTGGAGGTCTTTGAAAAGCAGTGAACCAATTCCAGGATTGCACCTTGATCTTCTCAGCAACTCTATCAACATTAAAAATACCATCACGAAAACGAACATCATTTCTGGCATTCCATAGATTCCATGTAATACAATGCCATATTGTTTTCCATACCTCACGTCCACGTCCACGTACAGCCATACCCATATGGCCTGCAAATTGTACCGCTGGATCCGCATGTCCAATATATGTATAGCCCATCCAGTAATAAATATATGACCATAAGGCATATGATAAACTTAACGTAAAGAAGACATGCAATGTGCTATCCAAATCCCCACGATAGAAACTACATAATCGCATATCTGCCAAACACTGCACATTACGGTAAACAAGATTGTCTATCGTAGCAAGACGAGACTGTATTAAACGCCAGCAGAAAGCCATAAATCTGAAAGGTGATAGCTTGCCCCAAATCGAGGCAAGTAATAGTCTTGGAGCCAAAACAGATCCCAAAGAAATACGCTGCACACGATATCCAGATCTCACAGAATACATACTAGTGGGGTCATTATTCCATCGCCATCCATCACATCCGGGTTGCGGGAAAAAACCTATCATCATCGCCTCAATCTCCTATACCCAAACCGCCTCGTGATGTCGAAGTGGTCTACGCCAGGTCCATGCCAGCTGCCAACCGTCCTCCTCATTAGTCCATTTGGCCGAAATAAGAATCTGATGATCACTTGCCAACGGATATAGTCGAGGATACCGATCTGCAAGAGAACCCCCATCAAGTCATTCATCCTCCCAGAACCGTGTCCAATCTCCACTCACTACCCGTTCACCCCCTCCACAAACTTTATAAGTTATATATATTTTATAAGTTTATAAGTTATATAAATTTTTAACTCTTATAAATTTTATAAGTTATATAAGTTTCTTTAACTTTTATAAGTTAATTAAGTTTATAAGTTATATATGTTTTTAACTTTTATAAATTTTATAAATTTATAACTTTATAAATTATATAAATTTATAACTTTATAAATTATATAAATTTGTAACTTATTTAAATTTTATGTTTATAACTTTATAAGTTATATATATTTTATAAGTTTCTATGTTATATATGTTTTTATTTTTTATAAAAAAATTTATGTTTATAACTTTAAATTATATATGTTTTATAAGTTTATAAATTATATAAGTTTTTAACTTTTATAAGTTATATAAGTTTTTAATTTTTATAAAGTTTATAAGTTTATAACTTTAGAAGTTAAATTTCAAGCTAAACTAAACACAAAAAAAAAAATTAATAAAAACTTAGAAAAAAAGAAACTCCGACCCCCAGAGATCGTAAATTGGCAATCAAAAATTAGAGTAATAACAAAAAAAAAATGTAAGTAATACAGGAGGTTACAAACCGTGTCGGAACCGTCATTAAATAAATCGAAACCATAAGACCCTAAACCGGCAACCGAAACCAGCAACTGGGAAACCAACAACTGGAAAAGTGGCAACCGGCATTTTAGGTTACGGTTTTCATTTTTCAAAACTTGCAATCGAGAAAAATCGATGATTCGGCAACCGGCAACTGAACCGTCCATCTCTACTTCCAGGAGATCCTTGTCTAAGCTATGATGCTAATGTTAGAGATCTAAGTACAAAGAATATATTTAGAAAGGGAGCACAGAAAAGTTTGTTATTTTAGTTTGCCATGCTAGTTCGAAGTGTGGAATGTAATGAAGGCTGATTAAATTCTCTGATTGAATCCAACCAACAAAGAACGAGGAACAGTAATTATACACCGTTAATGCCTTTTACTTTTTTATCTCTCTTAGATTTACAACAACCAATCGACCTTCATTTTATACATTCAATCTGGTGCTAATCTAGTGGGCAAAAACAACGAATGAGAAAAGACTAAACATAACTATAAACGTGAACGCGTCTCTGTAAATGATTTTCTATAGCGGGAACCACACGATCAAGCTGGATCATTTGGTTGCGATTTAATCTTCTTGTTCCGATCGTGTGGTTGTCCTTGGATCTGGTAATTTGAGTTCTGCCGGGAAGTAAATCCTTGGTAATCCATCTGCTCTTCCTGTGTAGCAGGGAAATCGGAGACCGACACTGATAACTTCAACACCCATCCACCCCTCAGGAGGAGCGTTCCAAAGACTCATCTTGGAGAGTAAGGTGGCAAAAGGATTGGAGGATAGGCTCTTTGTGAACAAGTCAGCCACCTGCAGATTAGATGCTACATGAACTGGAAGAATGACACCGGATTTATACTGATCACGGACGACGTGACAGTCGATCTCGATGTGTTTTGTGCGTTCATGGAATGTGGGATTAGTTGTGATAGCAATGGCAACTCTACTGTAACAGAGCAAAGGCACCGGAAGAGGCGGAGACAAATGGTAATCTTGAAGTACATATATAAGCCATTGAACTTCTTGGACTATAGCAGCCATGGCACGATATTTGGTTTTGATAGATGAACTAGATATGGTAGCTTGTTTCTTAGTTTTCCAGGAAATGATGTTGTCACCGAGGAAGATACAATAGCCCGTAAGAGAATGTCTCGTTGTCTTGCAATTACCCCAATCTGCGTCATAGAAAGCTCGCAGTAGGATGGTTGAATTAGCATAATAGAACAGTCCAACATTTTGGTCCCCTGATAAGTATTTGAGAACATGTGTCGCTGCATGCCAATGAGAATCATGAGGGGAGTGCACGAACTGACTCAATTGCTGCACAACAAGTGTTAGATCTGGTCTTGTGTAGTTTAAGTAGAGTAATCTCCCAATTAATCGTCTGAATTTTTCTAGATTATGATACAATGCTGAGACATAAGCTCCAACAACATTGAATTTGAGACCTGTTGGCAGTGGTGTGGGAACACTGTCACAGCTAGGTAGCCCGTGTCACACAGCAGTTCTCTCACATATTTTTGTTGGCAGACATATAGCCCATCAACAAATCGTGCAAGCTCCATCCCCAAGAAATAACGGGCCTTACCAAGGTCTCTGACTGTGAAGACTTTGTGAAGATAAGTCTTGACCTGTGTAATCTGCTAGAGATTTGTGGTTGTTGTCAGAACATCATCTAAATACACAAGCAAGAAAAGTTTATATTGAGCATGATGCAGAGCAAAAAACAGTTGTCATTGTATGACTGTGTGAAGCCATAGTTTTGAAGAGCCATTGTGAACTCAAGGTTCCATTGCCTCGAGGCCTGTTTGAGCCCATACAAGGACTTCTTCAGCAGACAAACCTCTCCCTTTTTGGCCTTCATGTAACCGAGGGGTGGATGCATGAACACCTCCTCATCAAGAGATCCATGGAGAAAAGCATTATTAACATCTAGTTGGTGTATCGGCCAATCTTTGAAAGCCTTTTTTTTCTAGGTCGCAGGATTGCAATCCTGCAAAGCTATATTGTAGCCAAATAGCACCGCAATATCAATACGGGCGAGATTGTGTGGATTTGAATAGGCTCGTGCAATCCTCCTACCGATGCGGCATCTTTACCCTCAAACTTACACTTATTTATGCAGCCCTGCCATCATATATAAATAAACCTACATCTCTCATTCAACCCTAACTCCTCTTGCCGTCCTGAAATCCTTCAACGACCACCTTTACCCGAACGCTTTGTCTCCCCTATCGCCGGCGTTCGCCAGCAGGCAGAAGCCCAGATCTGAGTCACTGGTAAGCCAAGCTAACCACCACAACCATTCTTACCGTTCAATCGCTACAATAACATCTTCCTATTATTTGGTTTTGCAGGAAACCCTTGGTTCTCCAAATCAGTACCACAACACTACAATTTAAGGTATTTCATTGTATAATTCTTCGAATTTAACTTGAAAACCCCCTGATTCATTATGGAATTGTCTTTTGGTATATAGTTTTCTGTTATGTTTTGGGCGAATCCCCGAGTATTTATGCAGTTTGCGTATGCGGTGGTTTGTGTACATGCAGTCTATTATTTGGTGGTAATATAATCTTGATTCGTTATGGATGCGGTGTTTTCGTCTTTAATTTTGTGTGGTGTATGGCTTTGATTTACGGGTGGTTTGAGTACATGCAGTCTGTTACATGATGGTAATATTACATTGATTCTGTTTGATGGTTATGTTTAGGGACAGTTGCTTCACTTTTAGGTTCATGTTAAATCAATATATAAGTTGTTGGTTGTTCACGTTTATTCAATATACTTGTGTGTTTGTGCGTGTTTGGTCATAGCTTCATTCTTTTGCCTTTTCATTGCATAGTGACATGGCCTGTGCGAATTTCTTGTGCCTCTATCTTCTGAGGGTAATTATGTTTCTCCTTATTGGGGTTTTGTTGCAAAGGGTGCAGACCCTCTTTAGTCTTCTATTTTTTCTGTATGTGCATCTTATTTGCGTACAATTGGTTTGATTGAATATTTGGCTTGTTTAACAGTTCATATGCTACATGGTGTTGTTCTATTTGATTGTTTCACTTATTGAATCGATATTTGTTGCATTGTACAAGGGTTATGTGAAGTAGTTTTTACTTGTTTGTACAAGATGAGGAGTGAAGACCAAATTAGTATGTCACACGGTTCTGAGCACGACGAGTACGAGGTACGTAGTGAGACACCTTGTCCTCGCAACAACCCAGAGCTAAAAACTCTTTAAGAGTCCTAGGCCATACAGACGATCCCATACGGTAAAGGACACAGAACATCACCTTCGAGAAAGCTTTATTTCACTCTAGCGGAAGAGAAGGCTATGATCCGAGCATGCAAGGAGCTGACATTGGAGGGATACAGATATGGATCGGACTGGAAATGAGGGTTCCACCCAAGGTGCACGGAGAGGATCCGGGAGCTAGTACCAGAGAACCGAGTCATGGAGAGAAACACAAAAGAGAAACTCCACGTGTAGAGGAATCAGTGGACCATAATCAGTGACTTCATGAGCCACAGTGGCACAACCATTGACTCTGAAACATTAACACATGTGGTGGACAACGAGGATTTATGGGCGGAGTGGTTGAAGGTGCATTTAACGTTGCATAATCTAATATTAATATCACTGTACTATGCTAACCAAGTTTTGATCTTTAGAGTAAGGCAAAGTTTGCCTTGATCAAGGGCAAGAACTGCCCCTTGTACGAAGATTGGAATGAGCTTTTTGGAATGTACCATGCAGAAGGTAATATGTACGAGGACTACTCAATGGCTGCGTCAGAGACTGAATGCAACTCATACTACTATGTGTCTTGTGGCGAGAATTATTCGGACTTGGGAGAATACGAGGTTACGGATGCAGATCAGTTCACTGAGGGAGCAGAGTAAGCAGCATCTTCAGCACCGGTGCCTGTTTTTGCCGGTGTTGATTATGGACAAAGGCAGAAACAGCTAAAGAGGCAAACCAAATCGCGGCACTGGATTCACAGATCTCAACGGTGAATCTACTTTTAGACAAGAGTGTAAAAATGTTCAAACAAGTAGCGGCGCCCATGGAAAGCAACGAGGCAAAGGCCAAATACATACTCAAAGCCTTAAAGCTTTTCCGAACCTAGACTACATCAAGAAAAGGTACATTATCAAGGTCCTACTGAATGACATCTTGGATTACACCTTGTTTAAAGTTCAAGGATAGCCTGATTGGGAGTTCCAACTTACCAGCATTATGGCGAAGAAGTGCGGTAACTAGGATGTAATGATTTCAATTGATGGGAACATGAAAAACAAGTAGCTTGCTCTCGTTGTGTAGTATGATATAATGACTTATTCAGTTTGTCACACTCAACACATTTTCCTGAATGCCAAAGTTTTGTGGTTTGGTTTCATTGTGTACAAAGGGGTTTATTCCTTCGGACATAAATTGTTAGGTTGCTTCACAAGGGAGCTGTTTAGCAGCATTCATTCTTTTCTGGGTCCAAAGTGAATGGTAGCATTAATTTGCACCAACGAGAAATAGGCTATCAATGACACTTTCATTGACAACCGACAAAATATGTTGCACCTTAGGTAGCATAAATTCCACCCAAAAAACCTGGACATTAACTACACTTTGATTAATAAAAGAAAAAATATACTATATGTCTACCAAAAAGGCACAAAAGCCATACTAACACGGTTCCGACATATCCAAAATAGCACAGATTTAGAAATGGATACAGTTGGTAGCCACATGCATAATAAACTAGTTGATCCACCAAAAAGTGCATGGCATCGCGCCCACACCTCCGTCCTCATAGATCGTAGTCAATTTTCCCCTTGGAGGACCGCGTCTTCGTCGAGTCATTTCTCCCTATGTAAGGGCCGGAATAGTCCATTGATCTGCCATTGCCGTTCACCCTATTCAAAGGGCTAGCCTACTAAAATACACAAGCTGTAATCAGTGCACACAAAGATTAAAATAAAAGAAAAAAAAAGAAAAAAAAGCTAAACTTAGCCTAAACTACAAAATCAAACAAGTGGTCAATACAGAATAACGTATTGTTACTTCTAAAACCAACAGGCATACGAAGAAACAAACAAAATCATTGCTAGCATTAGTGTAAACCGCATCAGTACTGTATTCCCACCTATCTGAATTGGGTATCTATTTGCGAGTGGCGACAATGTTGGAAACGGCCATGGGTGCATGTACTCCTCGAAGGTTGCATCGCATTCTACATAGTGAGCAAGCCCTCGATGGGAAAGGTCCAACAGCCTCTGTAACATGGCGCACTAGTAAGTTCTGTCTGGCGGTGGAGGTGAAGGATCCTAAAATACGTGGGTTACATACGATGTAAACATTTACAAAAGAAACAAATAACATTACCTCTGGAATTTCCTACAGATAATATTTCGAGGGAGGGATTTCCCTCATCGGGGGCAGGACTGGCTGCATGTGTCAAAACCGAGGGTAGGACATTGAACTCACTGCCACAGATGTCCCAACTACAGATCTGGGCGGTGAATACGAAGGGGGAAACGCGGAGGGAGACGAAGACTTGAGGAGGACTGGTTTTTTTGGGCTTTCCCTGATTCGCTTGATGGGGCGTCGCGGCTTGAAATCGCCGCCCCAGTGGTGACTCAAGCAGTCCACCCAAGACAAGATAAATAGGCTATGACGAGTGGGGATGACATTTTTTTGTGTACCACCGCGCGCTCGTGGAGCCATGGCCGTTGCAGGAGAATGGTGGAAGAGAAGGCTGAAGGGTCTAGATTATAGCAGCAGATATTACAATGGAGTGGAGGCGAAAAAGGCGCCTGGGAGCATCAGGTCTTGAGAAGTGACCTTGGGAGTCAAAAAAATGCTTGGGAAGTCAAGGTGACTCTTCTGGACAGTGAGGGGGCATTTTGGTCATTACGGGTGATTTTGCACACGTGGAAAAGGTAATCCTGCTCCGGTCTGGGATACCAAACAACGGATAGAATTTTGATAACTCAGTATACAATCCACACACCATGGAAAGGTGTGTACCAAATGGTAACTGGATTACGCAATCCGACAGGAAGTACGATGTAATACTCTCGACATGATTAAAATTGTTTGTCTACCAAACTGGCCCTTCTTGTATATAAATTAAGGAGCAAATGTCAGTTGTTTTTTGAGATATATGAACAAAGATAGAAAAATAATTCAGAGTTTTCTTGGTATCGAGCATTTTCCCAGTAATACTGCAACTTCATTGAAAGAAGGTATTGATAGATTATTCTTGTTAAGGCTATGATGGAGCAAGCAATATGCGAGGTGAGTTTAAATGTTTGAAGACTCACATTTTACAACAAAATTCATGTGGGTTTTATGTTCATTGCACATCAACTCCAGTTAGTATTAGTAGCTGTTACGAAGTCCCATCTGTCATGTTTAGTATTTTTGTGACATTTTGTTAAAAGTTGTAATATGGTAGGAGCATCTCCTAATGAGACTATAAATTATCAAAATCTAGCTACAATGATAACATTCAGGAAGCTCTAGAACAAGGAGAAATTCCCAATGGGTGTAGCTTGAATCACGAAATTACTATTAAACCACATTGTGATACTCCTTGAGAATCACACCATTCTAGTATGTTGAGCCTATTTCACCTGTTTGATAATGTACTTGACTCACTTGAAAGTATTATGGAGGATGGGGTTGGAGAGCAAAGGTTTGATGCAGAAACATTGATGGGAGCATTGCAAAGTTTTGTTACATCTTCACTTTACATTTAATGAAATATGTGATGGGGATAATATGAGTTGGCATTGTCATTACAAAGACAAGAGCAAGACAAAGAGAATGCTTTGAGATTGGTGCGCGTATCAAAGGAAAGACTACAATCTTTGAGAAATAATGGTTGGGATAAACTACTGGATGAGTGATGGAACTAGGGAAATTTTGGGGCATAGAATTGTACACCTTAGTTTTCTTAATTCACACCATACAACTCCTGGAGGGGAAGGAAATATTGTAGCGCGTTTGTGATGGCTGTTGCATGTTATCTCTTTCGTTGGACAATGACCGTTATTCCTTATCTCCACGGTTGGTGGCTCGAGCCGGATAGGCTTTATCGGGGGATGCTTGTGGTCCATTTAAAAGAGTCCTTGGGTACCAGTGCTCGAATGACTTTATGTGCACTTTAAGTTGACCCTCTTTATAAAACAGATTCGAGGTTGGTCATTGAGGTCTATCACACTTCTCTTTCGAGGCGGCTTTGGGATTTGTGTGGCCTTCTCATAAGTGTGTCTTATCTGAAAGGGCCCTTTACCAGCCTTTTTCAGCTCTCACGTCAATGAGTTTTCTAGATCTTGTGTTGCTCATAAAATTGTAGTCGCTGACATGAATGAAACATTTGTAACTCGTGGGCGACCAAGACGGAGAGTTGAAGAAAAAACTAACCTGTTTTATTTATGAACTGAGATGTTCTATGCCATTCTGGATAATATATTGGTGGAGCCAAATTCCAGATTTTTTGAGGAAATATGGAATTGCTTCGTCTTATTGAATACCTCAATCCTAGGGACCCATTCTCTACTTTCAATAATGAAAAACTCACGAGTCTCGCTAGATTGTATCCCAATGACTTTTTTCCACATGATCTTCTTATACTTGAGGATCAACTTGAAACGTATATTCTTGATGTGGGTTCTGGCAGTCGTTTCTCAACTCTTGATGGAATTGCATACCTTCCCCAAGTAATGATGGAGACAAGAAAGCATAGAGTTTATTCTTTGATTTACAAGATTATCATATTAGCATTAACGTTGCCTATTGCTACAACGAGCGCCAAGAGATTATTTTCTGTAATGAACTTTTTCAAATCTCGACTGCTTAGTTGCTATTATCAAGAGGGATATTTTTGATGGAGTTGACAATAAGCTATCATGCAACGATATCAAACCATAAGTTCTCGTCGAGAACAATTATAAGCGCATTATAATAATTTTTAGAAATATTTTTATTTATAATAAAATTTTAAATTATTAGTTCTAGTATTTTGAAAAAAATCACGTTGAGCACCACCACAACTTATAAGCACATTTTTTTAGAAAATCAGTGTTTTGCGCAACCAACCTTGTACTACTTGTTCTTATTTTAAAAAGTAAACCTTCTAAAAAATAAGTTCCTCAATACATGCTTTTTTTCTTTCTAAAAAATTAGAATGACATATTTGTAATTTTCCCAAACTTTAAAATAAATTTTGTGCCAAAATTACCCGAGCCCTGGCACGGACCTGGACCCGGCACGGCGGGCCGCCCATTGGTAATATACTGTTAATTTTGGTAATATACAATTAAAATAGAATTTTAAATAATTGACTTTTAAGTACTTGCGCAAAACACCTCTCCTAAAAATAAAAACAAGTAATAGAAGAAGTAGTAGAAGAAGAAGTAGAAAAAGTAAAAGAAGGTTTGCACAAAACAGGGTCTTACCTAACCTCCTGGATCTACCACTGTACATGATGAATGCAACCTAACCCGCACAGATGAATGGGGCAGGGTGGGGCGTAAGGCAAATTTTTCTATCATGTGATGGAGTACAGGTGAGGTGGGTCCAGGTCTTAAAAGACCCGCCCCACGAAAATTACTATTCCTACTTTTTGTCGGAATTCCTTTGGTGGTAGGGCGCCCAAAGTGAACCGTGAACCGCAAGTTGATTTGCCAATTTTTTTAGTATTAAAATAAATTAAAAAATAGTCATTTGAACCGACGGTTAACCATCGATAAATAGGCTTTTAAATTATTATTTTTCAAAAAAAATAGCCATTGAAACTGGCGGTCCCAATGCAAACTTTTTCAAAACAAAATATTTTTTTTTAACTTCTATAAATACCATACATAATCTATCCATTTCATTTGAACCAAATTGTTTTCTTCTTCATTTATTATTCTCTTATTTCTATCTCAAATAAGGATGCTCATTTCGGTAATTCGGTTTCGGTTATGGTTTACCATAACCGAACCAAACCAAAAAACCAAAAAATTTTGGTTTTTCGATTTTTCGGTTATGGAAAATAATAACCGAACCGAACCAAAAAACCGAAAAAATTTGGTTTTTCGGTTCGGTTTTCGGTTAATCGAATTTCGTATTTGTTTAAAAAATAGGTTTTAGGTTTTAGGGTTGAAATTTTTTTATTTTCCATTTTTTTAGGGTATTAAAGTTTATTTATGGGTTGGAATATAACACTTATACATACATCACTTATTAACTTATAAAATTTATATAACATATAAA
>JAOWBN010239824.1:966-12122 GCA_028565015.1 Pinguicula moranensis
TCGCCTTGGATTGTCTTCTATTTGTAAACCGAGGTACAAGAAGGGTAAGGTTTCAGCTTTACAATTCAGCGACCTTGCAAACCCGTCCAACTTATCATTCTTAATGTTTAGGCCGAAGAGTTTGCTTTTATTGAAATTGATTGAAAGCCCTGATATCAGCTCAAATATTCGCAAAATGGCCTTCATTGCAAATAGATTCTCACTTCTTCCTTTAGCAAACAACAAAATGTCGTCGGCATATTGCAAATGTGAGAGAAAGACATCCCCCACTCATATAGCTATCAGGTTCTTAAGCTCTATAGCCCTGTTGATCAGAAGATTTAAACCCTCTACAACTATCAGCAATATGAAGGAAGAAAGTGAGTCTCCTTGTTGCATACCCTTATTGTATCTTGAACTCACCAGAACTGCACCTATTGATCAAGACATCAACGTGAGAGGATGAAATACATTCAAAAATCTAGTCTCTCCATATTTGGCAAAAGCCAAGTTTGCTCATCATTGCCATCAAAAAATTCCAATCCACACTATCAAAGGCTTTTAAAAAGTCAACCTTGAAGAGCACGGTTGATTTCTTTAACTTTTTCATGGTGTGAATGACCACATTCGCCATCAGAACATCATCTAAGATCTGCCTCTAACGGATGAAGGCAGTCTGATTTGTAGAGATTATCTTATGCATAATCTGCCTTATCCGGTTAGTTAGGATCTTAGATAGAATTTTATATCCACGCCCGACCAGTGAGATGGGTTTGAAATGATTCCCTTGAATGGCCTGCAGGTTCAGTAGGATTATTTAAGGAAAGCTATGAATTCTTGCTTCACCGTATCCCAATTCCTCTGTATGAAGTGAAAGTTATATCCATCTAGCCTCAGATTTTTGGAAGGGGAGCAACTCCATATGGTGGCCTTAATCTACTCCTCACTGAACTCGGATACGAGAAATGTGTTATCTTATGCTGAAATGATCAAATTGGCTGGGATGTCAAGTGATGGACGTTTCCAGTAAACAGAGGAGTAGTGTATGGAAAAATGATGCCTGATCCTTACCTTAACTTCATCCACTTTATCAGTCCACACACCATCAAAGTGTAGTCCTCGCACTGTGTGCCTTTTGTAGTGGCCTAACCCTTGCATGGAAAACTCTGGTATTGTTGTCACTCTCCCTTATCTATTGATATCAAGATTTTCGCCCCAAGAGGGTCTCTTTCTTATGCATGGATTGTTGTAGACTAATCCAAGTTTCTCTCCTCAGTAACTTATCTGCATCAGAGGGCACCCCTAACTCGATCAGATCATCTAGGTTACTATGCTTAGCCTTCAAAGAGGATTTGTTGTCGATCATACAAAAGACTTTCTTATTCCAAGCGCTCAGCTTTTGACGCAGCAGTATTAGTTTCTCAAAGAGTATAAAACCATTGTATCCTTGTACTTGCATTGCTGACTAAATCTGCAAAGCCATGCACTTCATCCCAATAGTTCAAAGTTTTGAATGCTTTAGGCCCCCAATTGATTTCTTTCGACATTAAGAGAATTGGCATGAGATCCGACATTACTCTATCTGGGCCTAGCTGATATAGATTTGACCACTGCTCAACCCAAGCTTCTGATAAAAGGAAACGATCTAACCTACTACAACAATCACCGTCTCTTGTGATGCAGGTATAATGAGTCCTTTGTTAAGGTAGATTGACCAGAGTTGCTTCAGTAATGAACTTATTGAAGTCCTCCATATCTGTATATGGTAAAGAAGCCCTACTTCTTCGTTCCTTCGAGCTTCGGATTACATTAAAATCTCCTGCCACGCCACGCCTTGCATCAGGATCCACGCTGATTAGTTCACTGATTTTGAGCCTAGTCTCCTTTTTAGCCTCGGGACACAAGGGAAATAAATGTTCAATAATTTGACAAGAACGACATCCTGGCCCCGAAATCCTTCTATACTTATAATACTATCCTCCGACCATGAGTTAATTATTTGAAATATTGTCCTCTGCTAAATGCTGATCATCCCACTTGTCGTCCCTACGGCATCAATGTGGCACCAATCAAATCATCACTTGGCCACAATTGGATACAAACTCTTCGGTTAACAATGCTGAGTTTGGATTCTTGAATGAACACAAAATTTGTTCGATTGTCTAGAATGATTCATCTTAATTCTATCTTTTTCCTAGGGGCCCCCAAGCCTCTCGTGTTATAGGAAATGATACGCATACTCACTGCAGAATTAGGGTTCTACCAGTGTTAATCTGCTATAGATTAGTGGTTTTCTACAGGTTTCTAGTGTTGAGGTCATCCACATGGAGGCACAAAACTTCACGGGATGTGTTTGGAGAGACTCCTAGATCAAGAGGAAGTTTTATTATGGCTTTTGCTTTCTCTGACACTGGCTAGTTACGGCTGCATTTGAGAGGTCACCTTGGAGGAGAGCCTGATGCTTACGGATCTTGTTTGAGTGATCATTCAATCGAATGGACGAGGATGCTAAGTTTTCCTTCTTAACTGATGCTAATGATTCTAAATATAGATGCAACAGGGGCATAATACAAAACGGGTCCGAGGATTGAGAGTTTTGCATCCTGCTTTCCTATTCCAAAGTTTGTGGCGTCACTACTAAAACTGATTTTTGGACTTCTGTCACTAGGATGCCTCTTATTTCCACTGGATGAGGTCTCATGGGCCTGAGCCCAAGCTTTTCATGCTGACTCGCTAACAAAGTTGTCAATTTGCCATAGTGGACTTGGCTTGGTAGGTTGTCTAAGAAGGCTAGATAACATATAGTAGGTTGTCGTGCCCCGATGAAGTCAGTCTCAACCTAGACCTTGGCTTTATCCTTGAGGTTTAGTAGTTTCAAGGGCCCTAAGTCATCAGTTCCAGCCAAAAGTTGATCTAGCGACCTATGAGTGGTATTGGCATGTCCAACTTGGCTGAGATTAATTCCTTGGGATTCTTGTAGCAAGAAGTTTCGCTGATAATTGATTGTTGAGGATTTTTGGGATGTTAGCAAATCCAAAGCCTCCACATGTCCCTTATTGGGTTGTGTTCCTTCCAATGGCTCCAAGTCCAATCCCTTATTTTTCGACGACTAGCTGTTCTAATCGGTGACACAAGTGTTGTCCGGCGATACCTCAGGTTTTTGAAGAGTTATGTTTTTTCAATTTTTGATCAGATGTGCCCCCATCCATGTCCTTTGTAGCAATAACATTCAATTTATCTCTTTGAAGGAGCGACAAGTCTGTGTTGTGTGATATCTGATCTCTGTCTAAGTCCGTTGTGGATTTTTACATCCACCATTTTCATCGTGCATTTCCAGAGGCCTTTCAGTGTTGTTTCAAGGCACTTGAGTTCACTTCTTCGCTCACCTGTACACAAAACTTCCCATCCTCCATTTCAATCTCAATTGTTTACTGAATCTAGTTCTTACTAGTTGTTAGAATTTGGATGCAACCGTATTGCATATCAAAATTTGATAATGTATGCTCATCCATCGTTTGAAGCGAACCTAAAACAAGATGTGACTTATGCAAAGAATTCTCTATACCAACAGTGGAGATGTGTGCCTCGAACTTGTAGCCAGGTTGAACGAGCAAGCTTGCCATTTACTAACCTCCACAGTTGCAAGGAATGAATACATAAACGCTCTGTTATTTCAGTGTCAGATAAACGTTTTTCTTGGTCATCAACTGAAGCTATTTTTATGAGAACCTATCCACCCTCTAATCTTATTACTACACTTCCTTTATACCCCAAGTCACCGAGGACTGCGTTGAGATTTGCCAAGTCGAGTACTAGACCAGGAATTCCTATTAAGCACCTATGGAGCCATTCTGACGCCGACGGGTTCATATTAAATTTAATCACATGTTGAGTGACGAGGATTGTTGTTTCCCGAATACTAGAGTGGGGTGTTTCCCCTACCAGCGAGTGCCTTTTTCCCTCAGACAGGTTGGACCTCGCCTCGCTTACTCTGAGCTGATAGGATCCTACCAAAATACTATTTAGCTTCTCCACCAAGGAAGCCCCAGCTAATCTCTTTGTGAATCTCACGAATCCGAAATGATGTCTCGAAGATGCCACTTTCTTGGGTAGATGTATATCGCTGATGTGGACATAACCGAAGAACAATTGCCACATCTCATTCTTTTGCCATGCAGGTGGAAAATTCATGAAGTAGTAAGAAATGAAGTCAGCCCAAATCTTGGTGATAAAATCCGGTAGACGTTTTCGAGCAGGCCCACCACCGTCTTCCACTCTCTCCTTACCCTTATTTCTATTAGGACTACTTTTCACAAGCTTCCACTTGGCATCTTCAGGATTATGTTGACCATCTGATTCCGATAATAAGCCCAGCTGCATAAAGGAAGTAGACGGATCAGACATTGCGACTGCTTCTTAGTGAGAAGTCAGAGGGAAATTTATAGTGAGAGAAACATTTCATAGTGAGAGACATTTCTTAGTTACGGCTCTCCTTTGATTTTTGATCTTCCTTTAAAACAACGAAGCACCAAATAGCACTAGCCGAACTCATTTCTTATGGCACGCAAACAAAAAAATCTTACATGGTAACACCATTGTGTTATGGATTCTTCTGAATAAGGATTTGACATTTTCCATCCAAGTATTTACGTTTATCCTTGTATTTCATGTATGAATGCATGAATCCAGAAAGTTTCTCATCTATGCCCTTTGCCTCTAAGAAATCATAAAGGGAATCCGGCAATTCATCATCCAACTCCCTGCAAATAAGAACAAATAAAGTAAGTTAGGAAGAAGAAAAAAAAATGCGCATAAAAGGTTATGGTTACTTGTTGACTGGTGTAAAAACTTGCATAAATTTCTAATTTTAATACTCAACGTCTTTCCTGCTACCGACTAATACAAAACACAAGGCATGTTTTACGCTATCTCTAGATCATCAATACTTATCCTTTTTCATGGTTAATGATACACTCAGTTGCCGTATTACAGGGTGCGACCAGATTGTATGTTAGAGGTGGCCATGCTGTTGATTAGCACATGAAGAGAAAATGCCTTGATGTGATACATTGCAAATGGAGCTGGACATATTCGCCATAGTTGTTGTTGCTGAGCAAACAAACTCGAGTATTTCATTGTTGGCCTCCTTGAAGACATCAACAATCTAAGAAACATGCAACTTCACTTCAAGCGACTCATCAATCTTTTAAACAGGAATAGACACATCAAATATGGTCACTTCAACTTTAATATCTTCATTGTCTCCAAATTTCCTGCTTAAATGAACCCATTGCTCCCGCATATGTCTATCAACTTTGAAGGAATTGAATTCTTGTAGAGGCTGCATTCATACACTTCGTTAGCTACTCCTTTCTTTCTATTATCATATTCAAGCAAGCAAACACATTAATTGAGAATTAACATCTTGTTACTTCTGCAAATTAAAAAAGGCGACTTTCCCATCCTCAAGTATGTAAGCTACAATCATAATTGTTGGCAATTTTTTAGCATGACTGGTCGCTCGCAATATCTTATCGATGTTCTTGTAAAGCTATTCAATGTCCCATTTATGAATTGTTGTTGGCAAGTTTTTAGCATGATTGGTCGCTCGCAATATCTTATCGATGTTCTTGTAAAGCTATTCAATGTCCCATTTATGAATTGCATCCTACGTCGAATATGTCCACAACCAACTTGATACAAACCTAGACAGCAATGTGACTAAACCCAATATCAATTATTGGTGTTTCAAATCCAAGAACGAAAAGATGAAGTTTGTTTGAGCAATTAACCCCGCAACTATAAAGAGTTGGAAACCAAAGCTATAGTTTTAAAAAATATAATCGCCACCAAATAGAATCCTAAAGAGAACTTGTCTCAACCAAGAACCAAGGATAAGACCGTAAGAAAGACGTCACTAGAAATCAAATGAAAACTAGATAAGTCGAAAGAGTTTTCGTAAAAAGTTAAGAGGCACACCTACTACAGACTTTTGATTATTCAACAAAAACTCTCAACATTTGGCTTTATGGTCCAGCCCACCCTTCATATTTGTGCTAGTTCCGCCATTGTCTCTAGGCCCGTGCATGAGTGATTGGGTCGGATGGCCAGGCCAATGCGTCGGTCTTGTCGTCCATGCCCCGATCGGCCGTGGCCTCTTGTATCGTTAGAGTCCATAGGTATCTTTGAGACTGCATCACAACTAATTAGACGATCACAACTATAATGACACGAACAGAAAACCTTACAGATGAAGCATACTTCGTGCTTGCTCTCTAAAATCTCATTCATACAGGTTAGGCACTAACTATAACATTATGCAAGTATCCAAAGGTGATAATACCAGTATCTACAGCACACATTTACAGTTCACGACTAATCGAAAAAATTAAACCAAACTATAGTCATTTATGCAATTTAAAAGAACAAATCCCGACTCAAACTTCGAAGATTTCTCATAATGCAGGAAAACAATAAGGGTAAAATGCACGGGGAGGCTCTTCATTACTCGAGAAGTCCCCCCATTTTATCCAGATAGAAATAAAAGTGAAAGTCACGAACTTTCAAAATTCGAAGATACCTAAAAACAAGCCACCCAAAACATAGCAATGTCCAGAGAATAATGACACAGCACGAACAACAACAGTTATCTGCAAGTAAATCAAACAATAGGGCCAACCCAACACACTTCACAAATGAAGATGAAAGAAGATTGATAGCTTCACCTTATACAAACATTCCATACGATGCCAATCCTTCGAGAAGAGACACAATACAAACATTTCGTACAATCTCAATCCTCTGTAACGAGCTCCCCAGTGAAACACGACTAATTGAAGACTCGGGTGAATTTCCAATGAATACTACCTATGTACCCTTATTTATAGATACAAAGGCTAGAATTCTAATCATAATAGGATCCAAAGTACAAAAGAATCCTATACAAATCACAATGTCTATTCTACTCAAAAGTATTAGAGACTTGAGAGAGTAGGAGTCCTTACGGCATTTCTCTAGGGTGATCTTTATCAACTTCTCTCAAACTCATGGGAGGGGACTGAACCGTCAATTTGTCTCGAAGATCACAAAAATGGGAAGTATCAAGAACCAAAATTCGCTTGAACACAACAACATTGGTTAACAAAAAAGAGTAGAATTCTATCAATACACTTTGATCGAATTTGATTTAACAATAATCAATCGGATTAGCAAAACTAAACCACTTTGCTTTAGCAATAACCAATCAGATCAGCATAACTGAATCACTTCAACTCTTGAATGTCTTGAACAAAACACTTTGAACGAACGTTGTGCTTGATCAGAACACATTGATCAAGACTAAATTTACTTTAGCAATAACCAATCGACTTAGCATAACTGGACCACTTCAATTCCTGGACATCTCGAACAAAACACTTTGGACGAGCGTCGTGTTTGATCAGAACACTTTGATCAATACTAAAAAATATTATTGAAGATTCCTGCCAAACCTGATCGAAATGTTACCGAACTAACCGAAAAGGGCCGCAATAAGAGACTACAATTCTTGCCAAAAATTGACCAAAACGTTTATGTTTTTATGTCGCAAGCTCGGAGATTCTACAACACATAGACAATCACAATAGGAGACCATAGCCAATTGATGTAACACCGCAATTGGCGCCACCAAACAAATTATTGAGAAGGCCGCAAAAATTCTGAAAAGACCGCAATATATATGCAATTGATGTAACATCGCTAATGGCGCCGTCAAACAAATTATGGCTCAACTTTTTTCAAATATTTTTCTCAATTGGCTACAAGACACACCAATTTATACAGGCCACAATCGATATGTACCGCAATTTGACTACAACAACTTCTTTCAACAAAACCGGTGACAGACCAAAACAATTGACCTTGGATGACCGAATGTCGCAACAATCACATAATGTCTCCAAAACCTCTTGGAAGAAGAGTTTGTATCAAACAAAACTCTTAGAACATCGAAATGGTGATAAATTCTTCTTGATCACGACACATGGATCATGTTAATAATCTGGTTGTAGCCTCAGATGCCGGAATGCTCTTTGGTTGGATTTCCAACATGACCACAGCATATCTGAAACAAGATTCCATCCACTAACCAGGATCGCCAAATTGCGACTCTGATACCATGAAAGAAGACTGATAACTTCGTAAAGACATTCCATACATGACTGATTGAATACCCGGGTGAATCTCCAATAAATGCAACCTTTAAGTTTACCATTATTTATAAATACAATGACTGAAATTCTAATTAAAATAGGATCCTACATATAATACAATCCAATTAGGAGTTTTTAAGTACTTATTTAGGATGATTTTTGTCAGAAGAATTAATCACCTTGGTTGAAGGAATGATCGAGTTCGTATTGAATTTCATTCCGAATAAGGCGTAGAACGTTCCCCTCAAATGCCGAATTCCGCATTTCGGGAACAAAATTTATGGTTGAAGATTTGAGATTGTTGGGATTCGATTGTCTGTCGTTGTACAAAGTTCTTTACCGCTGCTCCTCATAATCCTCGGAGCAGCCAATGAACCTTTCTTTCGCTACGCTACGGTTTGCTCTCCAAGCAAATGAAAATGGCGTGGCTCTACCCTTTCTAATTTTGTTTCTATTTTAGTATCTACATTTATTTTAGGAATAAAGAAAAGAAAGTACAGCCCAAGCCCAAATAAGAAAAACAAGTTAAAGCCCATTGGAGAAAAGGCTCACATTCCTAGGAGTGAACAAAAATATCATGCATATTATTTTTTTATCAATACTGATACCAAAAATTGATAATTTCACTTTATATTATTGGTTTTGGTTTTAAAAACCAAAATGGACAAATATCGATTTCGGTTTTTATTTTTAACGATTCGGTATCAATAAAAATTGAAATTGATATTATTTTTGTTAAAAACAAAATTCATTTTTCTAATTATTTTTTTCAATTTTTAATATTTTTGGATAAAAATCGATATCCAAACTAAAAAATCAATATTAAAAGTTGTTAATTTTTCTTCTCCGATTATATTATAGCCTTTTTAAAATCTAAAGTTAAAAACAAGAATAAAAAAAATGACTTCACAATTAATCACCGGCACCGGCTCCCCTGATGGACAGATGACAGATCACCATTCCATGATTTGGTACGTAATTAATTAAATATATACAAATACACAGTGGTCAGTGGTATACTATTTTACAATTATTCCCAAATCCTAACACTGCTGTTTTGTTATCTGTCTTGTAAAAGCAAATTGAACGCTCAGTTGCCAACCAGTCACCCTCACCAGGTACTTTTTTTTTTTCATCAAATACCAACAAAAACTTTTGACCACTTTTGATATTTTTCATTTTTCAAATTCTCACAGATTTATATGCCGCAGCTGAGCTGAACCTACTAAATGCTGGAAATTTTGAATTTCAACAATTTTTCAGTTCGAGATTTCTTGAAAATTTGCTCAGGCCCCTGATTTCTTGCTGAATGGTTATGAATATGATGGCTTCACATTAAAGTGCCGTTGAACAACTCCCTTCTCTTTCTCTTTAGTTTTTCTTCTTGTTTTTGAATCTTGATTCTGACCCTTCGCGGAGAATTTGGGTTTGATTTGGTTGATCAGCCATGTTATGCCGGAAGACTTCAGTTCAAAAGAGGCATGGGTCTGTGGCTGTTCATCTCAATGTTTATGATCTAACATCCATCAATGGATATGCTTACTGGTTGGGACTTGGGGTGTACCACTCCGGTGTACAAGGTCATTCAAAACCCATTTTCTCGAATTTCAAATCCAAAATTTTTGCTTAAGTTTATGGCTGGAATGGGTGATTTGTGCAGTTCACGAAGTGGAGTATGCATTTGGGGCTCATGATTATCCTACTACCGGGATCTTCCAAGGGGATCCAAAGCAGTGCGATGGGTTTAGATTCCGGAAGTCTATTTTGATCGGGTGGACGGAGATGTCCGCCGGAGAAGTGAGGGGAGTGATGGAAAAGCTGTCGGAGAAGTACAGAGGAGATTCATATAATCTCATCACCAACAACTGCAATCACTTCTGCAATGATGCTTGCATTGCACTCACAGGAAATCCAATTCCCAGTTGGGTCAATCGCCTTGCAAGGATTGGTAAATTTCCATTCCAGTAGTTTAGATGAAGTTGTGCTGTTAACATCTGATACTATAATCTAAATGTTTCACTTCATTTTAGTCGTGAGCTGTACTGTATCCCCTGCATATGGTTCATATGCCTGTACTGTACTTTCTGTATAGGTTTGCTCTGCCATTGTATTATACCGGTGAACACACGTTTGAGTAAAGTTAGCACTCACAAGATTGATGACAAGGTCTGTAAAGTGATGGTGCAGAAGAAACTGACCAGCAGATCGAATCAGTTGCTCGATTCGCCTTCCAGTTCGTCGGAATCCTCGTGCTCTCCTCCCTGGGTCACTGCCTATGGTTCTTAATAACAAAAGAAACTAGAGGGGTTTTCTATATCTGGGATGTGCAGATTTCTGCGCTGATGAGATTGATTCTTTGTTTCCACTGTGATCATCGTGGTGCACAGTTTGATAAACAAGAATCTGTACATGCCCGTTTGCTTCACTTTGCATGATCTTAGATCATTGCTAAGGCATTTGGTTGGTAACTAATGATTTTGCAAGCTTATGTGCCTTTTCTTCTAACATTCTTAAACTGAATTAAGCTCTCTTTACATGGTTTTTCCAACATTTTCTTCGATAGTGTTTTGGGAAGCTCCTATTTCTCACGTAGATTAGGCAGAATTTCATTTTTTTTTTTGTTTTACAGAAGTTAATTTCTACTCAGCTTTTCTATTTTTAAGCTGCTAGAAATGCTTTCGTAGAAGTTGCAATCAAATAACTTTTCCAAAGAGCTTCTTAAAGCCTGTTTATGTAACACATTACACATAGTCCAAAGATTTGCAAATCCCTCCTAGATTCTCTAATAACCTGACTGAGATCATATAACACATTACACATGGTCCTCCTTCACACTCAACCTTCCTACTATGGACTCCAAAGGACACTGAACCAGAGTGCATATGCTGTGCTGATGCAAATAAATCTCAAGACTATAATGTTTGTGAAAAGAAACAAAAACAGAGGCACTTCCATTTCATATATTGTTTATTCGCTTAATAAGGCAAA
>JAOWBN010239835.1:0-12121 GCA_028565015.1 Pinguicula moranensis
ATTAATCAATATAATATTTCAAATGTCACTAATTACACCAATCAAAATTGTACACGGGCACTTTAGAATTGACCACATTAACAAGGATAAACATATCAATTCACACAGATTAACACTTGTTTTGGGTAACTTCATACAACAATCTCCACCTTGAAGTTATCAAAAACTTCAAGGTGAAGTTATTTGAGCTACAAGAGCCAGAATCCCTCATAACTCTCAAATTTCAAATAAACCTGCAAACTTCAAAGTTAGTTCATCCCGAGCAATCTAAGACAATCATGAAATTTTGCTTGAGCAATTACTTTTGTACCACAATCTGCTGCATTTAATTATGTAGGTATTTTTTCAAGTTTGACTAATTTCCACATAAGACATCTCGGATAAAATAGAATTTAATATCAGTATGTTTAGTCCTTTAATGTAAAACTGGATTTTCGCTCAAATAAATTGCAGATTGACTATCACATAAAACAGTCACAGGTAAATCAGAAATTCCATCTTCACTAATCAAACCATGTAGCCATAGAGACTCCTTAAAAGCATCAGCTAGAGCAATATCAGGTTGAGTACACACCATAGCATACATTAATGATCCAAGAACATTTGCATAAGGGATTTTATCCATTTTTTTCTACATCTGAAGGAATTAAAGGACATTGTTCCTTAGACAGCTTAAAATGAGCTAAAGGCAAATAAACAAATTTACAGTTATATAACAAAAATTTCTTAAAGAGTTTTTGCATATAGGAGTGTTGATGTAGTTTTAGTGTGGCTAATTCTCTATTTCTAATTATTTCCATCCCTAAAATTCTTTTTGCTTCCCCTAAATTCTTCATTTCAAATTCAGCATTTAGAGCACTCTTTAACTTTTCAATTTCAGATTTAGATTGACTAATCAAGAGCATGTCATCCACATAAAGAAGCAAAAACATAGAGAAGTTAGATGAATGTTTAAAATATAAACTTGTATCAAAGCTACTTCTTAAAAAACCTAAATTCATCATGAAAGCATAAAACCTTTTATACCATTGTCTTGGTGCTCGTTTTAAACCACAAAGTGATCTTTTCAACAAACATACAAGATCAGGGGATGTATTATCTTTAAAACCTAAAGGCTGATCCTTATAGATTTCTTCTTCCAATTCTCCATTTTAAAAAATAGTCTTTACATCAAGTTGTTCAAGTTCCAAATTTAAACAAGCAACATAAGCAAGCATCAGTCCAATAGTTTTGTACTTAACAGCTTGAGAGAATATTTCAGTATAGTCTATTCCTTCCGTTTGAGTAAATCCTTTTGCTACTAGCCTAGCCTTAAACAAGTGTGGATCAGAATAAGAAATTCCAGGTTTTACTTTATATATCCACTTACATCCTATAGTTTTATGATTTTTTGGTTTAGGTACCAAGCTCCAAGTTTGTTTTTTAATAAGTGAATTCATTTCTTCAGACATAGAAACTTTCCATTTTTCAGAATTATCACACATAATAGCAGAATTATAAATTTCAGGTTCATACACAACTAGATTGTCACCAACATAAAAAAGCATAATCAATTCATTCACATATCTTGCAGGTACTTTCTTTATCCTAGATCCCTTATTAAGGGCAACATTGTATGAGGTGGATGGTTGGGACTGATCAGTTTGAATCTGATCAGGTTCTGAGGATTCTTGAATTAATTCAGGATCCTCAGTTTGAACATGTTCCTGTGAAGGAACAATTTCGTTCAGCTTCACCTAAAAAGAAGCATCTCTGGCCTCCACCTCTTTTGATGTCCCAGCTGAATTAAGGGGTAAACAAGGAAAATGAGATTCATTAAAGATCACATCTCTACTAACAAACACCTTCACACCAGGTACATTTCTATCCCATAATTTGTAACCTTTCGTGCCCTCTTGATATCCAAGAAACACACTTTTTATAGAGCGGGGTTATAATTTATCAAACCTTGTATGTGTATATGTTGCACATCCAAACACCCTTAAATGAGCCAGATTTTGGTCTCTATCAGACCAAACAAGCTCAGGGCATTTTAAGTCTAAAGCAGTTGAGGGGCTTCTATTTATCAAATATGAAGCCGTACTCAAAGTCTCTCCCCAGAAAGACTTATTTAAACCAGAAGTTATAAGCATGTATCTCACTTTGTCAAGTAATGTTCTATTCATGTGTTCAACAACCCCATTCTGCTGAGAGGTATATCTTACAGTTCTATGTCTTGTTATACCACATTCAGAACACAAAGAATCAAAAGCAGAATTACAAAATTCCAATCTATTATCAGTTCTCAGATACTTAATTCATTTTTCAGTTTGATTTTCAATAAGTGTTTTCCATTCTTTAAATTTTAAATATGCTTCATCTTTACTAAGCAACAAAAACACTCATACTTTTCTACTAAAGTCATCAACCAAAGACAGAAAATATTTAGCACCACCAAAAGTAGGAGTAGGTTTAGGTCCCCAAAGATCAGCATGTATATAATCATGTATAGACTTTGAACAATGTATTCCTTTTGAAAATTTTAATCTATGTTGCTTTCCTAGTACACATACCAAACCAAACCAAACCAAACATACCCAGTAGAATCCCACCCTTAGGCAGGGTTTGGGGAGGGTGGGATGTACGCAGCCATACCCTCACCTCTCAAGAGAGATGAAGAGACTGTTTCCGTGGAGACCCCCAGCTCGAGAGAGAAAATAATAGTACCAATAGTGAAATAAAAATAAATAATAAAGAAAAATAAAAATAAAAATAGAAGTAGATCTATTATTGAGTCATCGTCATCCCCATTAATATGGTTATATGGTGAATCCATATTGGTCAAAGCACTTAAATCAGATCAGAACGATGGTGTCTTTCAAGGCAAAAAGAATTTTAGAGTCATTGTCTGAAATAATACCTAAGAAAGAACAAGGAGATCACTATAAATGAAGATTGTGTCGTGTGTGCCCACAATTTATGGCATTATAATGCCACCAGCACATTAAATCAAGAAAAGAGAGTTATATAGCCAAAGAGTTCAGTTAAGCTGCTATTTGGTCCAAAACAATTGCAAGTTTTCATCCTCTTCTAACCTCGTATTAGTCTTGATGCAAATATACTATAAATTACCATGGCCACAAAAACCAATTTCCTTCAGGATTAAACTTCTCTTAGTTATACGAACAACAACCCATGACCACATCAATTAAACTTTCGGAGTCACATAATCACAGAGGGCAATTAAGAAATAAACTGGAAACTTTAGCAAGAGATAGCACAGTCTCTCACCAATTACTTATGTGACTGTTGTAGTTTGATCCGGCATTCCCCCATTTGGACTCTGCTCTGTTCTCCATCGATACCTCGGCCTTATTCCTCTCCTTCTTTGCCTTGAATTTCCCATCTTTCCTGTTCCTTTTGTTGAATACACTATGTGGGTGGAAACAAACAACACTTCCTAAACAAGATTTTAATTCGAATTCATACTTATTTGGCTTTGAGATTCGCCTGTATTTCTATCATGTGTTGAACTTGCAGTGCAGAAGGTTTGAGAACAAAAGTGAATTTCTTGGAAACCATAACTTGGTTAATCAACACATAGGAGCAACAATAGTGAATACAACACAACAATCTTAATGGCGGCCGATGGGATTAACCTAGAGAAAAAGAGAAAGGAGATCATATCGATGGTAAAAATGGCAAAAATGTTGATGTTGGAGCCCAAATCAGTTAGTGGAGAACGTGTCCATTAGTTGGAGGGGCAATTACGTCATTTGATTAGTCCCTGGAGGAATTCTAATTGTATCAGAATTCCTGCCTATAAATACTTTTGTCTTTCATTGTATTCTGTATTCGAAAAACAGTGAAATAAAGAACCCTAGCCGCCGTGGAAGTAGCCAATTTGGGTGAACCACGTAAATCTGTGTTTTCGTTTCGTTTTCGCACTTGTCTTTGATCTTGTGTGTGTTGTTTGATCCTAACACATGGATCCATGGTTTTTGAACTCTTCAAATTTTTGTTATGCACACACTCAATCTACGCTTCTGCTCCACTTTCATGTTTCTTGACATGTAGTATAGACTTGAGTTCCTTCAAATGGTATCAGAGCAAGGTTGTTCATTCTTGCATTACATACAAGATGGATTACATAGCTTTTATGTTAGAAGACAAAGAACTGTGAATATGTTCATGTTGTATGCATGTGTCCTGAATTTGATTCTTGAAGTTATAACCTTTATTTTGAACTAAATATAAATTTCAAGCTCAATTGTTGAGGGAGTGAAAAGAGCGTGTTTAGTGATCCTCAATGATGTTGTAGAATAATAAATTATTGCTCACAAACAACTAGAGGACATGCTTTTTGAAAGCTAAACTTGCCACGGGTTTTGGGACAAATTTGGTCCTAAAACTCGAGAGCATGTACGAGTAATTTGTTGCTCATACTCACTACTACAAGTTCAAGAATGTAGTGCATGTGATGATTCTTTGTAGTTCTCTAACTTTTCATGTTTTAATATAATTATGAATTAGTTTGATGCATAGTTGTTGATCATGTAATAATTGTTATTACTTAATTCTTGGAATTGTATTGTAATAGTTGCATTCATATTCAAAATGAATATAATGTACATGAGTTTAGTGGGAGGAAAAATGTGAGAGGTTGGATAAGAATTATGTAACTCAAGAATGGAGGAGGCATTAAAAGGACCCAACAAGGTGGAGATGCAAGGAGACATGTCATCAAGGAGTTTTTTTTAGATAAGCCAAATTTCATTATGTATAAATAGAGTATGTACAATGGAGGAAAGAAAGAAAAGTAAGAATACAACCAAGTCCACTATGCCCCCTAGGAGGTAGCAACTAGCTAGTATATCTGAGATTGATCTGAGTATCATGCCTTTTCTCTATATCCCCTCTCCTGATATAGCTAAGGGTGATCTGGTGCATGACTCACCTAAGATAACCACCCTTGGGAGCCAGCCAAAAAGGTAACGGATTTTTCCACATTTGTGGTAGATATGCAAAGTGTTGCATGTCTTCAAAGAATTGAAGACCACCCTTAGGAATAACCCACTTAGTCCATCAATAGTCGTGGGATTAGTTGAGTCCACGACAATCAATGTATATGTGTGTTTATTTATCATACTTTATGTTTTATTAGTATGTGATTCTAATAGGATATGAATGCTAGAAATGATGAGACCTAACATACCAAAATTCCTCAAATAATAATTATGTTTTCAACTTTCAAAAGTATTTGAAAATGGTAATGCCTTCTATTATTATGATAAAATGGTCCTTTTGATCAATGGTTCACTTGTTGAGCTAAATCAAGGTGACCATCTTGTAGGAAGTTTATCAAGAAAGATATGAACTTTTCTAAATAATGGTGTTTGACTTAACTAAAACTCTTGTTTTGTCGAGTGATAAGCATGTTTTGTATCAACTTAATGGTGATAATTATGTCTTAAACTTGCTTATGTTCATGGGAATAAAGTGCATCTTATGTTCATTTTTCGTTCTTTGATAAGATTTGATAGTATTATGCACAAATCAAGAAATGCGGGACAAAGGCTCTAAATACGGACGCTTTGTCCCCAAAGATGCTAGTCGAACTCTAGCCTGGATACCACAAGTCTGCATGGTGGGAAAAATGCCAAACCCTAAGCGCACCAAACATTGTAGGCAGACCATTTTACCTCTCATTTTGGCTCCATGCTTCTGACGAAAGCTACTTGTCGCGATATAAGACATTTTGGTGACAAGAAGTGAAAGGATTGATCGGGGGTTCATCTTCTTGGTTCTTGTTTGTGGAACGAGGGATAGGGAGCTCATATTCGAGAACAACGCTTCTAAGGGAGTTCTTGGACCTTATCATTGTTTAGTTTAACTACTAACTTCTTAGTTATGTATTGTTGTGAAGTCCATGCCTTGACGATTGGGCTAAAAAAAACCATATAGGGCGTGACGTAGCCTTGATGAGCTCGGGAGAAATGTTGAATGTGTTAGCTTGTTTAAATGTTAATGAGGTTGTCTGGTTTTGTTGTTATTTCATTCTAACTTGCTTGTGTGTGGCCAACATTTGTAAGTTTACTAACCATGGTGGGAGGTCGAGAGACACAAACTATACTAGACATGGTAAAACCAACGATAATCACTATATCGTGAGAATGTCTATGAGGTTATAGCTACCATGTATGGATTTTCTAAGAATAAAGCCTTCGGTGTATTCAAGTGTGACATTCGAGAGGTGCATGCTTATATATCGTAAGAGGGATACTTCTACTCGAGAGAGATTTGCATCTATGAAGGAAAAATCGGATGGACAACTAGATAAGGGATTAAGAAGGTAAATTGACATCATAACCTCCCGAAAGCATCAAGTGGTGAAATCCCCACCCCTAGATATTTACAACCAAGAGATTCCTCAACTGTCTTGTGCATGTAAACCCTTGATAATACCAAAAAATAGTAACCTTCTGTGTAGCATTTAATATGTTTAACGTGTAGACTACTGAACAACTCATGAATTATTTGTCCAAATTGCATAAAACTTGCTCAATTTGGTGCTTGTCAACCACAATCCTCGTGGTACGACACGCTTCTCATCATTTTATTACTTTTTTAACTTGTGCACTTGCAATAAATGACCAGCATTGAGCTAACTCAAGTCCTTAAGGGTTTAGAGGCCAAGTCTTGGTAAGGTCATTGACTAGCTACCCAAGCAAAAGTAAGGAGTTGCAAAGTGTTACAATTGTTAAAGGGTTAACTAGCCCTCGTAACCATAGTTTGCTTACTGGGATAACTCAAGGTCTGACTATGGTTCAATTGGGATCCTTGAACCACTAGAAGATTAATGAATCTTCCGAATTAATATACAAGAGGATTGTTGATTTACAACAAAATAGTGGGAGCAAAATGGATATGTGTTAAAGTCTACTATATTCATTTTGTAGATATGCATAATAACAAAGTCTTACTTTACCTTTACATATTAATTGTAGATTTCTACTATGCAATTAGATCTCCGTTTTATCCTCGAATCCAACAAGTTGAATGGTTCAAAGTTCCTGGAATGGCAATGGAATTTGAGAATTGTTCTCAAATTCGAGAAACTGCTCATGCCCTTGAGACACCCATACCCAATCTTCCAGAACAGGGTTCATCTAGGACCGTTCAATCTTCTTACAGGAAGTAGGTTTAAGGGTATGACCTTGCCCAATATCTAATGTTAACATCCATGACTCCAGAGTTTCAAAAGCAATGCGAGAACTTGGATGCCTACACCATGATGGGGTATCTCAAAGAGTTGTTTAAGGCTCAGTCATGGATTGAGAGGTACAACCTTAACATTGAGTTGTTCAGATCCAAGACGAAGGAGTGATCTTCCATGGCTACCTGTGGCATTAAGATGTTGGGTGTCATCAAAACGTTGAGAGACTTGGGTGCAAACATGGAAGATGACCTTCGTGTGGATTTGAACCTACAATCGCTTCCGCATAGCTATTCAAAATTCAACATCAACTACAACATGAATAAGATTTAAGTTCCATTAACTTAGTTGGTGAATATGCTCAAAATCACGGAAAGTGAATTGAAGAACGAAAATGGTAATATCTTGCTAGCATCCTCTTCTAAAGGAAAAGGTGTGCCAAAAGTCAACCTTAAAAAGCATAAGGGCAAGAAGTGCATGAAAGCGATTGGTGGGGTGAACAAGGGGAAGAAAACTAAAAAGAACACTTGCTTCCAATATGGTAAGACTTGCCACTGGAGATGGAACTGAAAGGATTATCTTGAATCCGTGAAGAAGCTTAAGTAAGCATCTTCGTTAGGTATCTATATGATCGATATACAATTTACTTGTTGTTCAAATACCAGGTTATTAGATATCGGAGCCCCTGCTCACATTTGTAATAATTTGAAGTGGCTGAAGCGAAGTAGGATCGTGGTGAAAGGAGAAGTTAACCTTCGAGTGTGCAATGGAGCAAGAGTTGCTTCGCAAAACTGTCAGGACTTGCTATCTCAAGTTGCCTAATGGTTTTGTACTAGAACTTTATAATTGTTATTATGTTCCATTACTTACAAAAAACACTGTATCTATTTATCGTTTGGACGATGAAGGGTATTCTATTTTGTAACAGAACAATAGTTGTACTTACAAAAATGGAATTAGATATTGTGTAGCCCTTAGCATTAATGGTCATTATGTTTGAACATAGATGAACCAATACTTAGCATAGATACCAAGGAAAGGAACCTAAAAGATGTAAGTCTTTCATACCTATGGCACTGTAGATTTAATCACGTAGGCAAAGGTTGCATATCATAGATGTACCAAATTGGTATTTTGGGCTCATTTTATTATGTGTCATTGGATACATGTTAGTCTTGCCTAGAAGGAAAAATGACTAAGACTAATTTTAAGGAAAAAGGTCTACAAAGTTACTTGGATTAATACATAGCAATGTGTGTGGTTTAATGTCAATAAATTATAGAGGTGGTTTCTCATACTTCATAACATTCACGGATGATCATTCTAGATATGGTTTTGTGTACTTAATGAAGTACAAGTCTAAAGTCTTTGAAAGTTCAAAGAGCATAAGAATGTTGTTTAGAAACATTTTGGAAAGAGTATCAAAGTACTCCGATCAGATAGGGCTGGTGAATACTTGAGTACCACATCTGTTTCCTATGTGCAATACAGATTGATGAACCTTGTATGAGGATACAAGAGTTTTCCTAGTCGTTATGTAGATGATGTATTGCACATAGGAAACATTATACTAATGCTTCAATCTATAAAGTTTTGATTATCCAAGAAGTTTTCAATGAAAGACTTGGGAGAGACAATCTGTATTTACATAAGTAGGATCTATAGAGATAGATCCAGAAGGTTGCTTGGTCTATCACAATCAATGTACATAGACAAAGTGCTAAAATGGTTTAGTACGGATCAATCGAAGAAAGGGTTTCTTCCAATGGGACATGGTATGCATCTTTCAAATAAGATGGCACCAAAGACTGATCAGGATAAGATCCGCTTGCAAAATATTCCATATGCTTCGGCAATTGGATCTATGATGTATATTATAATATGTGCGAGACCCGATGTCTCCTCTACTCTAAGTGTTATGAGCAAGTATCATTCCAATTCTGGTAAGGAACATTGGATTTCCTTGAAGAAACGTTTTAAAGTATCTTAGAAGGTTTAAGATCTTATTCTTAGTATACGGGGATTCAAATTTAGTAATAAAATGATATGGGGATGTGAGTTTCCATACAGACGCAAACGATTACAAATCGTAGTCTGGATACGTATTTATCCTGAATGGAGATGCGGTGGTGTGGAAGAGTTCCAAATAGGATACCATTGTTGGCTCTATAATAGAAGTGAAACACATTACTACTTCATAAGCTGCAAAGGAAGGCGTATAGGTCAAGAAGTTCATCGAAGAAATTAACGTGGTTCCATCCGCTGCAAGTCCTATCACTATCTTTTGTGATAACAGTGGAGCAGTAGGACAAGGAAAGGAATCAAGGTCTCATTAAAGATCCAAACATGTACTTAGAAAGTTCCATCTAATTAGAGAAATCATAGATAATAATGATGCAGAGGTAGAGAAGATCCTCTCAGAGGCAAATTTTGCTGATCCATTATATAAGGCATTATCCCGGATGAGACATGAGAGTCATGTAAAAGTACTTTGTCTTGGATATATGAGTATTTGGCTTTAGAGCAAGTGGGAGTTTGTCAGTGTTGTATCATATGGCCAATCACCTAGGTCCTTTGTATCAACGTTTTTATATCAAAGCATATGATTGATAGAATTCTTCATTATTTGTTTTATTTACTACATTTGTTTCACGAAGAATAATGAAGACCACGTATTGATAACTTTGAGTGGATCACAAGGAGTTGTCATGATGAGAGAACTCTAATAAAGTTATCCATATTAAGCATCCCTAACCATAGTATCAGTGAGACATAACATCACTAATATGGATAGATTAGCATGTTCTAAGTCACTTTATCTTGAAAGGAGTAGCTGGTATCATCAACTATAGTCTAACGACCCAGATGAACATTAACTCTTTTTTGGAAGTCCATGATGAAAAAACTTTTTTTGTTAAAACCTCTCCGTACAAAGGCGACCCAGATGAACAGTAACTCCCTCACAGTTTCCTCCTCAACTCTCCAACAAATTGTGGCTCCCTATGTAAGGTCTCCGACGTGTCATGATGCAAAATTTGTGAGGAAGAGTAAACATAGGTGTGTTAAGCTTGCATAACAAAAATTTCAGAGATCTTTTGACCATGGATCTTTTCTAATTTACACAACTTGATGTTAGAAGGGAGTAGGAACTTTTATACCTCTTGTAGAATCACTAATTCGTGCAAGAAAGCTGCTTCCGTTGAGGTGTTCAAATGTCTACCCTCTAGAGTAGTCCACACCACCACTTCCCTTGGGGTTTATACACCCTAAGTGTATAACTTATATGTGTACAAAAGAGTGCTAGCTCCAACCTTTATGCCTTAGAAAAGAGAAGAAAGCTCGTTCAAGTTTTTGCTCAAAAATTCCAAGTCCTTCTCATGTAGAGAAAGTAACAAGGATATGGAACTTCTCCACAATTCTTTCAAAGCTTTTAAGGCTCGACCAACTCCCCATATTTGTGATAAGATTAAGGTATTTATATAGGTGGTCATGAGTCTAAGATGTAAATACATGTTGTAGTTAATAGATAACATTTAACCATAACTTTACATGTGTTGCAACAATTGACACTTTATGCTTGTGTGTCATTTTTTTCTTTTTGATAAGTAAGTATTTATTTCTTAAAAAATAGTGTGCACAATTTATATAATGATTCATCTTCGATTCAAAAATTCAATCATTCTAGAAAACATATTAGTAAAGGTGGGAAAAAACTGGCTACACAAAGTCTAGGATGACATATCCAGTCAGCGATAGTCACACCTGTCGGAGGTCTTTCAAATGTCGTGAACCAATTCCAGGATTATACCTTGATCTTCTCAGCAACTCTATGAACATCAAAAGTACCATCTCAAAACCGAACATCATTTCTTGAGTTCCAGATATTCCAAATCACACAGTGCCATAGGGTTTTCCATAATTCACGTGCCCGTCTCCTCATGATCAAACCCATATGAGCTGCAAAATTTTCCAAAGGGTCCACTTGTCCAATATACGTATATCCCATCCAATAATATATATCTGACCATAGCGCATAAGATAAACTGCACGTAAAGAAGACATGAGATGTGGTTTCAGACTTCTCATGACATAAACTGCATAATATCATCTTTGATGTACACTGTACACCACGAAATGCAAGATTATCTACCGTAGCAAGACGAGACTGTAATAAACGCCAGCAAAAAGCCATAACTCTGAAAGGTGATCTCTTTCCCCAAATCGAAGCAAGCAATGGTCTTGATGCCGAAACAGTTCCCAAAGAATTTCGCTGCAAACGATATCCAGATCTCACAGAATAAATCCCGGTAGAGTCAGCAATCCATCTCCATCCATCATCACCAGACTGCGGCGAACGACCTATCATCATCGCCTCGATATCATGTACCCACATAACCTCATGAAGTCGAAGAGGTCGACGCCAGATCCATAACAACTGCAATCCTCCTCCTCTCGAGTCCATTTTTCTGAAATTAAAATCTGATGATCACATGCCACAAGATATAAACGAGGATACCTAAGTGCAAGAGAACCCCCATTCAACTCAATACATTTCTTGTTACCCCCTCCTTAAACCAAGATGATACACTAATAATCGAATGCACATCCTTCCACCATCTTGAATGTCCATCACGGACAGATAAACTAGACCAATCCCCCTCCCATTTCCGAATATATTTGTTCACAACAATATCTCTCCATTGACCGACTGTCCCCTTACGTAACCTCCATCCCCACTTAGCCAACAAAGTAGCATTAAACAATCCGAGGTCAAGAAAACCAAGCCCTCCACATTCTTTACTTTGGCACATATTCGCCCAGCTGATCCAGGCTATACCTCGAGATGTTTTAGAATATGTTGACCAAAGAAAAGATGTACAGATTTTAACCATTTCCTTAATGACAGACTTTGGTGCTTTATATAAA
>JAOWBN010239846.1:0-12121 GCA_028565015.1 Pinguicula moranensis
ACACTGTGTGGCCTTTCAACTTGTCCAATCTCTTTAGCCTTGGGTATTTTTCTTCTAACTTTTTATCACCTATCCATATATCTCCCCAGAAGTCTATTCCCTTTCCATTACCCACCCTCAACTTCGTTCCCTGTTTGAACCAGTTGCCCTTTAGGACCCCCCCTAAATCTACCCAGAAGTTTGATGCCCCTTTATTCGTCCTCCTCCTCCCTCTTCTCTCTATTATCTTTTTCTTTCTCAACTCTGGCATTTCTCCTACCTCTAACCTCCCTTCTACTCCATATTTAGATCTTAACACCTCCTTCCATAGCTCCTGTTTTTGATCAAGTATCCTACCCCCCCACTTTCCTAACATAGCCCTATTGTATTCATCCAACCCTTTGATTCCCAGCCCCCCCTTTCCTTCGGTTGACATGCTTTTGCCCATCTAATCCATTTAATTCTTTTGTGATCCGGTTTGTCCCCCCAAAAAAAGGCTCGTTGTAGGCTAACTAACTTTTGGATGACACTTCTAGGGGCTTTGAAGAATGCAAAGTAGTAGGCTGGCAAAGCGGCTAAAACAGAGTTGATCAACACTAGCTTCCCCCCGACCGAAAGATTTTTGTTCTCCCACATCCCTAATCTTTTACTGAATTTTTCCATAATTGGTTTCCATGTTATTGCTCTTCTTGGATTGGCCCCCACAGGTAATCCAAGATACACAAAAGGTATGTGACCTTGTCTACAATTAAGGTACTCAGCCATATTCTGCAGTCTGTTACCTTGCACGTTTATTCCCATTAGACTGCTTTTGTTGAAATTGATCTTCAGCCCCGAAATCATCTCAAAGTTATAAAGTATTGCTTTCAGATTCTTCACATTTTCCCATGTAGGTTGGCAAAACATGATTGTGTCGTCGGCAAACTGTAGATGTGAAATCTGGACTTTCTCTTCTCCAACTTCCAACGGCGTATACATTTTCAGTGCAATAGCTTTATGGATTAAAGCTGATAAGCCCTCTGCCACCATAAGGAATAAGAAAGGAGACAGGGGATCTCCTTGTCTTAATCCTCGTTGGGGGGTGAATTCGCTCGTTGGGCTTCCATTAATTAAGATGGATGTTGTGGCTGAGTGAAGACACTCGTTTATCCACCATATCCAGCACTCTGGCATCCCCATTCGCTTCATCACATCCAGTAGAAACTCCCAACTCACTGTGTCATATGCTTTTTCAAAGTCAATCTTAAGCACTAAAGCTGATTTTTTCCTCTTTTTCATTTCATCTACAACTTCATTTGTGATTAACACCCCATCTATAATCTGTCTTCCCCCGATAAAAGCCATCTGATTCGGGCTAATGACTTCCTCCAACACTCTGCTCAATCTATTGGCTAGAACCTTTGAGAGGATTTTGTACATGCTGCCTACCAAAGTGATGGGTCTATAATCTGCCACTGTTTGCGGGGTTGCGTTTTTAGGTACTAATGTGATGTTCGCAGCATTTCCACCCTTAACAATTTTACAATTCCTGTAAAATTCCTGCATCATTTGCCATATGTCCTGCTTCATCACTCCTAGAAACTGTTTTATGAATTTAAAGTTCAATCCATCCGGGCCTGGACTTTTTTGGCTTCCACAGTTTTGGATTGCAGCTAGAACTTCCTCTTCTCTAAAGGGTGCTGCCAGCCACTGTTTTGAGTTATCCGAGATTTGTTTCAGCCCCACAGTACCCAACTTAGGTCTATTGCAATGTGTCTCCTGGAACCTCCTCTGAAAGTGCATCTTAAAGGTCTCACGTAAACTGCCCACATCTTCTATCCAAGTTCCTTCTGACCACACCCCTTGTATTGAATTTTTCAGTCTGTTTCGATTTACCCATCTATGATAAAAACTGGAGTTTGCATCTCCCTGTTGTAGCCACAGTATTCTTGCTTTCTGATACAAGATGCTCTCATGTTTCCTTAAGAGTTCAGATTCTTTTTGTCTAAGATCCATAGCCATTTTGTACTGCTCTATGCTCATATCTCCATTTTCAGCTTCTAGTTCCATGTTCTTCAGACTCTTTCTTATCTCTTTTTTTTGGGCTTCTATATCCCTGGGTTCTGCAGTACTCCATTCTCTTATTTCTTCTCTCACCCTTTTGATCTTTTCTTTGATTCTGAATCCTGCAAATCCACTTATTTGAGTTTCTGACCAAACTTTCTCCACTCTAACTCTATACTCTTTGGATTGTAACCAACAATCAAGTACCCGCATAGGCTTTGGTCCCCAGTTTTGCTGTTTTGAACTCAACAACACCGGACAATGATCAGACCCCTCCCTCTCCAAACCAGACTGGATCCAGTTTACATCCTTCCCTAGCCATTCAGTGTTCACCAAAAATCTATCCAATCTACTCATTGCTTTCAAGGAGGATAAGTACCATGTGTACTTTCGCTTTTGCAGTCTCAAATCCTGGAGTTGCATCTTGTTAACAAATCGTCTGAACTGATTTATCTCCTCCTCGTTCCTGTTGCTAGAAATCCCTTTTCTTTCTACTCTGTCCAACACTGCGTTGAAATCCCCCATAATACACCATTTTTCATTCACCCTGCCTCTCTGACATTGAACTAAACTATCCCACTGTTGCTGCTTTTCCTGTAACGTTGCTGGTCCATATACATTGATAATATTCGATATGACTTGATCTCCTTTCCATACTCCTGACACCCCAAGTACTCCTTCCTCATCTATCATACTACTTCTTGTGAACTTCTCTTTGTTCCATATGCACAAAAGTCCCCCTGACAATCCCCTAGAACCCTTATACACCCAATCAAAGTTGTTATCCATCCATAAACTTTCACAGAATCTCCTAGTAATCACCTCCTTCTTCGTCTCTTGCAAACTCAGAAAGTCAACTTTATGCTCAAATACCATCTGCTTAATTCTCCTTTTGCGTCCCTTACCTCCTATTCCCCTAATGTTATATGTCATTAACTGCATCAGATCTTACCTTTTTGCTTCTTATCCTCCCCCTCATTCTGGTTTCTTCCCTTCTCTGCCGCATGTGCCTTACTTATTTGTAACAGAGTTTCCATAATTTCCTCGTCTTTTTGCTGATGTTGCACCCCCAATTTTTTTCCAACCTTCAGTGCCTCCTCTGCTTCCAGCTTCAGATTTCTAGAATTTGCTGCTTGAATTCCACTATCTGTCATAGATGTGGTATATTTCACCTCCTTACTCCCTTCTGACACTCCCTGGGACCTTGAATTGCTCATTAAAAAATCTCTCCACTCCTCCACAATATGCTGGTTTTGACTTTTTTGTGCTGTTTTTTTCCTATATTTCACTCCATCCGTAGGTTTTCTCCCACTACCTTTCGTAGGTGTGTATAATTTGTCCATCTTTTCTATTTTTTGAGTCCTTTGTTTTTGTTTTTCAGGCCTGTTCAAGCCACTACCTTCAGCTTCCATGTCCTTTTTCAGGACTTCCAGGATCCTTTTTTCCATGTTATTCTCCTCTTGCATACATACCATTACCAACTCCATAATATTTCCAGCTAATTCTGTTTTCCACTTTCCCTCATCCCAAATTACTTCTCTGCCTGCCTCTGGTGGTTCTACCAATATCTGTTCCTCAGTGTTCTGATTACCTTCCTGAATTATATTGTTCAAATGATTTTCACTATCTTCCCCCCTCCTTACTATACTTTTTAACTCACACGGTTGTGTCTCTGGGATCACCTCCTCTGCTTCTCCTCTCTGACTCTCCGTCGCATTTTTGCTGTCACTTTCCCATTCCTCCTCAGTCAAGGGTCTTGTTACTACCGGGCACCAATCTACCCGCATTGGTTGCCAAAATTTTCCACCTTGTGCCTGCTCACCCTCTTCCATTCCCTTACTTTTGTTCCGGGCCATACTAGGCTCGGTCTCAACTGCCTGTTCCTCTCGTATTGACAGTTTTGGGCTCATACCTGTCTTCTCATTATTCACAGATCCTGTTTTTTCAACCCAACTTCCTTCTTCAGATATTGTATCACCATTAAACTCAGTGTCTAGATCATCCTCTACCTCGGTTGAAGCCACTGTTGTTTCATCCTCATACCATTCCTCCAAATTGAATTTTTGTTCCCCTACTTCCACCACCCTCACATTGTACATTTGCCCTTCAATTTGAATTCTTAACATCTGATTCACTGTTACACTTAACTCAACTTGGATTAGGATCTGTGCCGCCTCCAGGTATAACTTCTTGCTAGTGACCTCATCAATCCTTATCATCTTCCCTACTTTGTTACCTATGGCCTTGAATATTTCCTCCTTCCACGCATGATACGGCAATCCATAGACCTTGATCCAACAGCATCTTTCCTTAATAGGCGGTTGTCGAGTCCAATCCTTTATATCTATAACCCAATTTTCTACCCACTGCAAATCATGTTTCAGCAAGTTTGTTAGATCTTTTTCTTCATCCTCCCATATTAGGACCTTACCAACTCCCATAGGACTTACTTTCAAATTGTAGTACCCTCCTCTTTGCAATGCCATATGCAAATCTCTCCATCCTTCCTTGTCTTTCAATGTTCCCACGCGGCTGTGATTTAACCAGATTGAGTCTTGTCTCACAGTATTGAATTTGAGATCCACACTTTCTTCTACCCTTACCATCTCAGTCCTTACCTCTGTACCTGCTAACCTCTTATCATTAGTGACCGCTTCCCTGTAAGAAGTACCAGGATTGAACTTTCCTTTATCTTTCTCTTCTCTCAACAGAGGTGCTTTGTTGCGCTTCTCCTTATCTGCACTTAGGATTTCTCTTTCGAATCTTGTACGGTTTGCTCTCAACTTATACGATCCCACCCAGATATTACTCAATCTGAATACCATATCCTCTGTTGAAATCACATTTTCGAACACCACAAAACCAAACGGCATGCCCGATTTTGCTAATTTTCGCGGTATGAAGAAGTCAATTAACTCACCCTGTTCTTCACAAACCTTTCTGAGTTCCTTGAGATTAGTTTCCTGCGGAAAATTAGTAATGTAAAAGGATACTCGGTGACCTCCGTACCCCTCCATCCTGCTTTCTCGCTGTCTCGCACCGATGTCTTTGCCCCCATTTCTCTGATTCCTGCCTAACTCTGCCAGCCCGCTACTACGATTCTCAATAACCTTACTTGGACGGCTTGGGAAGGTTCGCCTAGTTGGGTTATCTAAGTTACTTATGGCTTTCCCTTTCCTAGTTTGTATATTTGACCGCCGGGAAACAACGGTCCAGGTTGACATTATCTCAATGGGGTTCTAGTTTCCTAATTTGGTTGAGCTGTATGACCGTACTTGCTGTGGTTTGGTGTGGTTGTCGGTTCTAACTCCGGGTTACGGTTGAAGGTGGTGGTGGTACGGCGATTTTCATCGCCGACGGCGCTCTCACACTTAGTTCAGTTTGATAACGAAAATAGGAAAGTAGGTTGTTATCGTATTTAAAAAACTACAAGGCGTTACATTGTCGCACGGTAGTTGGTATTATTGCGAAAACTTGAAATCTCTTATATAGTATTTGATAACGTAAGTTTTTTTTTTTTGGATTACGAGATTATTTCGAACACGAGACCTCTAGGCGAGCCCTGATGGTCTTGGTCTTTACCACTGCCACAACCCGTCAGGGTTATTTGATAACGTAAGTTAATAATGGTACAACTTCATCTGGTTATAAAACCCTCCAAAGAAATTTCTTGATAAAATGGAATAGAACGCTATAACAACAATCTCTTTGGAAAAATGCGTCGTGTTCAATTCAATAAATTTATTGATAATAACAGCTAATCTGAAAAGACATTCCCGCACCATCTCTTTTGCAGTGTCGAGCCACCAAATGTTCAATAAATTTATTGACAATAACATCTAATTTAAAAAGAGATTCCGACGCCATCTCTTTGGCAGTGTCGAAGCCACCAAAAAAAGCCACGAATTCTCCAATAGCACTTGATTTATTGTTCACAGGGTTCGGTTGGGCAAATATTTACTTACTCCTCCTGGATGCTTTCCAACCATCAGGATCCCACTCGTTGTCCCCTCCATTGCAGAATTTTTGGACATTGAAATGGCGGCTCAAACGGCAATTGGAAGTTTTTTTTTTATATCCGAGGTATCCGGGAATCGACTGAACACCTGACTATATCCTCAAGGTCATGCTCAAGCGACCCACAGTCATGGATCAGTTAAATCTTGGGCTGAAAAGGAGTATTTTCAGACCCGTAGTCGTGGCTCTGACGTATTGTGAACCCCAATGGTCTGGGATGGGAGGGTTGAAAGATGAATGAAGACGAAAGCAAAGTGGAAAGGCATAAATAAAAATATGTGATGCACATAAACAGTACCATGAACCTCAACTAGACTATGTGCAGAGCTGGTAAGACAAGACTCTTTATGGTTGAAATATAGTAGAGTAGGTACACTTTGAGATAAGGAAGGGTGAATGGTGTTACAGATGGAACGGAGAAAAAGAGGTTACCTGAACTTAATGGTCAGTCCGATGGGAGGTGGAAAAGTCCTACTTTGGGAAGAGGAAGATAAAGATTTGGGGCAGCTTCTCAAACTTGATAAAGAATGGATATCACAAAGGGTTATAGATTTGAAAGAGTGGACGGATCAACCTCCAATCTCAACTCGACTATGTTGAGTTAAGATACATGATATCCCTTATCATGCATGGAAGATAAACATTATTCAGGCAGTTGGAAATGCTCTGGAAAAAGTTGTAAAGATAGATGATAGTACAACAAAGAAGACCTACTTGGAACCAGCTCAAGTCTTACTGCAGATAGACATAAACACAATCCTGAAACAATCCCTGGTGATCCAGATAGACGGTCAAGATTACATTCTGATAATCGTTGAAGTGGATGCTAAGAAATTTGAGGAGGACATATGGCAAGTGAGTGCTTCAGACACCTCCTCGGAATCTAAAAAGGAACAAGCATCAAGTGATTCTGATGATTTGTGGTCAAAAGGAGAGAGTAAAATCGAGAAAGTGGATTTAGTGAGTCATGAAGGTAATTCTACACCTAAACCATTGGAAAACCCAACAATAGATGAGGGATTGAAAAGAGACTGTTCCAGAGAAAATAACATCTTGAAATCAGGAGCTGTCACCTCAGGAAAATTCTGGGAGCCGGTAAGCTTGGGGTAGCTGCCAATGAACAAAATAAACTGGGAAGAAGAGGATCTAGTTAACGTGCATAGTGTGACAGAAAGTATGGAGATGGTGCAGGAAACACAAGTAGAGCATATGAAGAAAAACAGTGAAGATGGGGATGATTCGGAAAGGATTAAAATATCACTTCCTGCTGCAGAGTTAAGACAAATTGGAGGAGAACATTCAGAACAACATAAAGTTGCACATATAATCGGTAGAACAGCCCACAAGGAAACATGAGAGATAGCTTTCGATACAAATTTTGTGAAGTCCTATGCGGATGAAGTACAATCACTTGTGTGGGCTATAGTGAAGGAAAACTGGGACGCAAGTACACATAAAGGTGATAGAGATGCCTTACTAGCTCTGAATAAAGTTGAGACAAAAAAGAAAATGGTCAGTTTGGATTACATTAGCAAAACACCAAAAATTATCAAGTGTAACAACAGAGGAAGGAAGAAAACACTTCAACGTAGCCTGAATGACCATATTAGGGAGGAGTGGAGCTCCATGTTGGAAAGTAACATCCAGTCCAAGAATAAGCTAAGGGAGATGGGAGGCATACAAAATCCTTCAGCCTCCATGTCGGATAGTGATATTATGGCATCCAATTCCAGAAACATAAGAATAGAGACAGAGTAGATCCTACAGGTTGGTAAACAACTAGGCATACAACACGCCCAAATGGAAAATGAAAGCTCCATAGAACTTCTGAACAGTGCACAGAGAAACATTAGTGAAGCTGCAACACTTAGGGAGGAGAGCCAGAGAAAGGAACAAAAAGGAGTGGAACAATGTAGTTGATAACGTATAATGTAAGAGGAATAGGTGGGAAAAGTAGAAGGAGGGGAATCAACAGGCTTGTAAGGAAACACAAGGTAGATTTCCTAAGTATACAAGAAACCAAGAAGGAGGCAATCTCAAAAAAACTCTGTCTAAGTATTTGGAGAGATGAGAAGTTTGACTGGGCATATAAATCATCCGACGGGCTGTCAGGTGGACTTCTGTGCATCTGGAGCATAGATAAATTCAAGAAGATAAGTTTACTTGATACAGGAGGAGTTCTGGGTATAACAGGGCTTTGGGAAGAACATTTACGGCCCTGCAGATTTAGGAGCTAAGAAAAGACAGTGGGATCAGATAACTCAGTGGTATATAGGAAGAGAAAGTGAGAAATGGTGCATCATGGGAGATTTCAACGCGATTCTTGACAGTTCAGAAAGAAAAGGATTAACAAGGATACAAAATGACAGAGAAATATCACTTTTCAGAGAGTTTGCTGCTTCACTACAATTAAGGGATCTGGAGATGAGCAAGAGAAGATACACGTGGCACCTAAGTTCCCTAACTGCAATGAGCAGGCTTGACAGATTCTTGGTCAACAATCAGTGGCTAGGGGAGATAAATTGGGTCCAAACTGGGTTAGACAAAGAGGACTCGGATCATTGCCCAGTTAAGCTCGAAACAATGATAAAAAATTGGGGTCCTAAACCTACAAGAGTGTGGGACAGCTGGCTGGTTTCAGATGAGTTCGACAATATGGTACATAATACATGGAGGGAAACGGAAGTGCACGGTTTTGCAGGGTACAGGCTGAAGGTGAAAATAAAAAAAAATTGAAAGAAGAAATCTGATTGTGGAACAAGGAAAGGGTGAGTAGTAATAGCACAGAGCAAGACACTCTGATGGATGAGTTGAAAAGAATGGAACACGCAGCAGAAGGAGGTATTCCTACTCCTGATCTACAACAACTACATATGATGAGGCAAAAAATAAGTGATCTCAAGAAACAGAAAGAAAGTCATCTCTATCAGAAGTCGAGAATCAATTGGTTGAAACAGGGAGATGCCAACACTCCCTATTTCCATAACTGTGTAAAGCAGCGCAGCTCAAGAAATAATATACAAGGATTATGGATAAATGAGGTTTGGGTAGATGATGTAGATAGGGTGAAAGAAGGATTCAAAGATCACTTCCAAAACAGATTTTCAGAAACTATTTGCAATAGGCCTAAGCTAGGCATCAATATGTTGAACTCCATCACTCCTGAAGCACGGCAGAGACTTGCCACTCCCTTCTCAGAGGAGGAGATCATGGAGGCAATTAAATCTTGTGGAAGCAAGAAGAGCCCGAGGCCAGATGGTTTAAATTTTGCCTTCATAAAGCATTTTCTGCCACTACTCAAGGAAGATATCATTCTGATGTTGCATGAATTTTACAAAAACTGCAAAATACCTAGAGGTGGGAATGCAACACATATAACACTGATACCAAAGGTGAAAAATCCTTTAAAGATTTCAGACGACCGGCCCATTAATCTTGTAGGAAGTATGTACAAGATCCTATCAAAGGTTTTAGCCACAAGTTTGAGCAAGGAACTGGACTATATTATTGCTAAAAATCAGACGGCCTTCGTGGGGAAGAGGCAAATAATTGATGGGGAGTACTCATTGCAAATGAGACTATCCATGACCTGCAACAAAGAAAATCTCCATCTATTATATTCAAACTTGATTTCGAGAAAGCCTTCGATATGGTAAGCTGGAAATATTTGTTTGATGTGATAGAGAAAATCCAATTGCTGGAAATGGTGGATTCAAGAATGTTTGCAATCAGCCTCAACATCGGTATTGGTAAATGGCAGCCTGACCAAGGAATTTATCCCGCAAAGAGGCTTGAGACAGGGAGACCCGTTATTCCCTTTCTTGTTTCTTTTGGCAGCTGAAGGGTAATCGGCTTTGATTAAGAAAGCAGTAGCCTTGAATCTTTATAAACCGGTGGAAATAGGAAGAGAAAATGTGGAACTCTCGCACCTACAATTTGCAGACGACACAGTCTTGTTTGGGCAGGCTACTTGGGATAACATCCGAACCATCAAAGCTATTTTGCACAATTTTGAATTAGTTTCTGGAATGAGAATAAACTTTTCCAAAAGTAGTCTGATGGGAATCATGGTTCCAAATTCAACCCTACAAGAGATGGCCACCTACCAGAACTGCAGAAGAGGTAACCTCCCATTTTCTTACTTAGGCTCACCTATAGGATCAACTGTAAAAAGATCAAATATGTGGAAACCAGTGATTGATAGATTACAGAGCAGACTAAAATCGTGGGAAAACTTGAGCTTATCTTTTTAGTTTGAAAATTGTGCTTATTAATGATGTTATAGCAGCCTTGCCATCTTACTACTTCGGATGTTTATTAGCCCCAAGGTCCATATTACAACAACTAGAAAAAATCCAGAGACTACTGGAAAAAAAAAGATCCCGTGGATTAAATGGGACAAAATATGTCTACCAAAAGAAAGAGGAGGCCTTGGGATCAGAAGACTTCAAGAATACAACAAAGCTATGTTTGGTAAGTGGGGGGCTAGAATTCTAGATGACTAGTGGGGAGATATGGAAAGATATTTTGAGATATAAATACGGTAGAGAGGGATTGTTAAGGTAGGGGGTTTGTGGGAAATGAGATAATCAAATAGGCAGAGAAGGGAATGGGGTATTAGGAGAGCAAGCCCTCAAAGGCCTTCTAGATTTTGGTCTGATTTACTAAAAATAATGAAAGGGGACTGGTTTATAGAAAACATTGGGTTGAGAGCAGGTAATGGGCAGACAACTGGGCTGGCAATTTCACATTATCAGGAAGATTTAAGAGGCTTTACAGGTTAGATAGTATAGGGGGTAGAACAGTGGCAGATCATGGGAGGTGGGACACAGGGGGATGGGAGTGGAAATGGACATAGAGAAGAGTACTAAATGATAGAGAGAGAAATGAATTTGCTAACCTACTTCTATGTATTGCAAATGTCACCTTGCAGACAGCGGAGGAGGACAAATACATCCATAAAAACAACTCGGAGGGGAAATATGTTGTAAGAGCTTCATATGGAATAATGATGCAACAAATCTAGAACTCATTCATAGAGGAGGAAGCCAAGGAATTGCAGCTAGTATGGTGCAAACATGTCCCCAAGATGGTATACTTTCTCAATTGGAGGATACTGCAAAACAGGCTACCAACTTTGAAAAACATGCAAAAAATAGGAGTTATATCACATGAGCAGAGTATTCCATGCATCTTGTGCAAGGAGGAGGCATAAGACAACCACCACCTGTTCTGTACGTGTCCGATCAGTAAGAAGGTATGGATGAAAACAGGGCAGTGGCTGCAAATCCCTCAATTAAGTGCCCAGGTACCTACGCTCCCCCAATTTTTGTTGCTTTGTCCAGTTTCCATCAAGAGAGAAGTCTGGTTAACAATAGTGCAAGCAATGTTGTGGCTGATTTGGTCAACAAGAAACAATATGCATTTCAGAAATATTGAGATAGATACAGAGGATATATTCCAAAAATTATAGAACAGTGTTTGGACATGGCTGAAGGCATCAGACAACAAGAGAAAGTTCAACTATTCTCTTGCTGACATGATCATGAACCCGCTTCTATGCATGATCGGCTGTTCATAAATTTTGTCGACAGCATAGGATCGGACAACTTTGTATAAAATAGACTCTATATTCATTTGTGTTTTGTTTATGAAAATCTTTGCTTTTGAAAAAAAAAAAACACCATGCCAATTTGTGCATCATCCATATGTACATCTCTTAACTCTATCATCAAACACCAACACGCGCAAGAAACTCGGCTGATCAATCACTGCCCTCATGAATTTTGTTCAAACATCTCGACAACAATCCTCCGAATTTTCCCTTGCCTCGCAGTTGGAATTCAGGAAGCTCAATGGCTCCATTTCCACGCTTGGCACCGAAATATTCTACAAAGAAAAAATCCAAATTAACAACAGAAAAAATGCATCCACTTCGACTTTTTTCATCTTTGCTCAACTTTCTCTGTGTATACTTAAATAGGAAAAAAAACGTGCAACTCACTGTATCCATGCTCTAAAAAATTCTTTCTTGATCATTACTCAAATACCTTGTCAGAATAAAGGTTGTCATATGGATAAC
>JAOWBN010239857.1:0-12121 GCA_028565015.1 Pinguicula moranensis
TTAATCTTGTCTCATCCTTGTCCAAGTCATCAATTTTCGTTTTTGTTGGACTCCATTCGGATAATGCGCTTTCAATTGTTGGGTCATCAATCGTGGGCCATGCATTGGACAACATTGATGACCCGGTCCATTTTAGGTGGTTCATGGGGCCCAATAAGTATGAATGGGTCGTGGCCTCCTCTAGCCCATGTTTCTTGGATCATCAAATTTAAGGCCTCTTTAAATTTCTTGGCTCTTAGGCGTGTAATTGGGCCTTCAGGAAGGCTTAATGGATCACGCCCTTTAAGGCCCTTCTCACCATCATTGGGACCTCCATGGGGCTTCATTTGCAAATCCTCTTGGTCCATGCCATTAGTAGGTTGGGGTGCTACTTGGGTTGCATCAGGGCCAAAGTCACTTAGAAAATGTCTTGGTACCAGATATTCCTAATCTGGTACTGGAAATGGAAATGGTAGATACACTTGGCATGACCAGAGTTGATCAAATGCAATTGATGGTGCATCCAGGGCACGGTGATGATCTGGAGGAGGCAGTGGTTTGCTTACCATTGAAAGATATGGTGGAGTTGGTATCCAGTATTGGGGAAGCATGCAAGGAGGACTTCCCGTCAAAAAGGAATGAACAATCATGCTCACTGTAAGGAAAAACATTGGAGGAAAAGAAAAGTGGTGAGTTATGATCATGGGACGGATGAGTCTCATATGGTTATGGATCAGAAGAACATCGAGGTGGCAATCCAACCTTGGGAACCTGTAGATCAAAGGGGGACACAGGATGACAGGGAAAAACAAGAATTCCTACCTGAACAGATCAGGGAAGGTAGCCCAAGTAAATTTTGGATACAGGAAGATGATTCAGAGTATCCGGAGAGAGCGACGTCTTCAGATGATGAAAGGGGTACAAAACTGAGAGGACCCCAGAAACTGTATGATTCAGATTCAGGATAGACCACAAAGGGATAAAGGTTATGTAAAGGCTTAGTGTAGTCGTATTTACAAGTGCACAAAGTTGAACAAGTAATAAAGCGAATAAGTAGAGTGTCGAACCACAAGGATTATAGAAGATAAGTACCAACTTTAACTAGTTTGCATGCAGTTTGGACGGATAACAGTTTGGGTTAAATAATACACTGCAAATAGAGACATGAATAAAATTTAAACAAGATAATTCTTTTTGGTATTTTTGGTTTAATGGACACAAATTAAAGGATAACTTCTCTTGGTTAGAGATCTAAGGCAATGACTTCACCTCTACATGCATTTGTACGGAATTAGATTTTTAGTTCAGTTATTAGACTCAAAGCTTAAATGCCCATCGGATTTCTTCCTTTAAACATTAATCTCTCTAGAGAGTAGCTCTTCTCATGCGATACGTAGGCATTCATCTCTCGAATTTCATGCCTAAACGTATCAAGAATTTCCACCTCACAATCCTCTCTTAATAGGGTCGCACACATCTCTCAAATCTCGTACGGCCTATCAAGAGGCTTTATACTCATGAAACCAATACACGGTTACACCTTTTCCATGAACACTCATCTTTCGAATTTCATGTTCATGGTACTTGGGGTTGGTTTTACCATTTTCTAGTTAGGTTCTTATCTCTCGTATTTCAAACAAAGTCTAAGCACTAAAGAATGGTTGTTAATCACACGTTAGTTTGTAATGAAGTGCAATAAAACAAGCAACGGAAACATTTCATCTCACAACTAAACCTTCTAAACTAATCCAACACAAAATACACATAAGAGCTACATCATGCCCTAGAATATGGGTTTAGTTCATTATCGAAACACAAGCTTCTCGAAGGACAATAAAGATAGAGGCCATAGTTCATAAACTCCCTTGGCTAAGAAGTCGAGTTTGTAAGAGCTCGTTCTTCCTCTATGGTTTTCTCTCCCCTTGTTGCTCCGCTCTCAGAGATCCAAGATGTGCGAATGGATGAACTCTTTCCTTTTTGTTGCCGTGACTCGTTAGCTTCCCAGAGAAGTTATTGGCAAACATTTTCTCCCTAGTAAGGGTCAAACTCGTCCATCCAATACTTTCATTGTACGTTGGGTTTTGTCCATTTTCCCACCTAAACGATTGGGTGGTGTTACAACTAGGGGTGCGACCTATATGAATGTGGGGTTGTGTCCTTATGACAGTGTCCATTTCTCTTTTGTTTCTGCACTTGAGTGATATATTCGTTAAATCCTTGCAAGAAACGAGAAATGAATATGAAAATACACTTTTATTGATCGAAGAGTGGCAAGATTCAAGTATAAAGGACAACTATATGTTGGTATAACCTGGAGTTATCAACCTCCCCAACCTTATATCTTTGATTATTCTCAAGCAAAATTCTATAGTTTCTCAAGGAACCCCAACCCCAAATTTCAACGAATCTTTATGGTACAAGCTTTACAACCACAAATATCAACAAAAACAGCTACTCCAATACGTATAGTCACTTAATTTGAAGAAGATTACTTGTTTCTAATACTTTGCAAAGTGGGCACATGGGTCCTAAATTTTTGGTGAACTTCCTTCGTCTTAGGTCCATGGATTAAATAGTATTCCTACGAGATCCTTCAACCTTTTTCATCTACCCCACTTTTTTCCATGCTAAGGCGGTCAGGAATTGAGATAGACTTTATTTTTAAGCCCACTATTGTGCTCAAAAAAAAAATTACATTTGAGTTTTGAGAGGACTAATACATACATCTCGAGAGCATTGATTTACATGAGTGATGTTTTTTTTCTCTCTCTTTTTGGAGTATCACTTTGAGCTTTTGCATGTACATACATAAATGCCTAGCTACTCCTTACATAAAAAACTTGTTCTTTTGGCTTATTTGCTTTCACTTTTTCCTATACATAACTTGTCCCGAACTTGTTTAGGATCAAAGGGGCTACTTCTAATTAAAGAATGCCTCGGAGTTCCTATCCAACCCAGGAGTTTCATTCAAATTTGCTTCATGTCTATCTAGTCCCCACTATGCGCCACTCGCTAATTCTTACCTACCATGCAATCCTTCCTCAAGATGGTTTTGGATCCGAATTCCTTAAGGCAACTTGGCTAGTGACTGGAGGAGATTTGGTACGAGCTACAAGGGAATTCTATCCAAGCTATCCGCTATCAAGGATGTTCTCTTCCAACATGATTACCTCAATAGCCAAAGTGGAGAAACCATATTGTTTCTCCAAATTCAGACCAATTAACCTGTGTACGGTAGTGTACAAAGTCATTTCCAAAGTCTTCACCTAGCGCATATGCATACATATGGCTAGCTTGGTTGCTGAGGAGCAGGCTACTTTTGTCCCTCACAAAAGCATATTTGATAATATCAACTTGGCACAAGAACTGGTCCATTCACTCAATAAGAAGAACGTGGGGGGAAATGTGATGTGGAAACTAGATATGGAAAAGGCATATGATAAAGTTATCTGGAGGTTTCTGGAGAAGGTCCTTAAAGAGAAGGGTTTCTCTAAAGTTGTTTGTGCACTGATCACGAAATGTGTTTGAGGACAGTGGTATTCGGTTAGTATGAATGGAGTGGGAATGGGGGGTTTCAAGTTGCTCATGGGCTTAGACAAGGGGATCCACTATCTCCTTACCTATTTATCTTGATGCAAGACACCCTTTCCATGTTGATTTAGCAAGGTTATCAGTCAGGGTTGATTAGGAAGTTCGATCATCCTTTAGGTGCTCCTCTGGTTTTCACATCTGACCGACTGTGATGACAATCTTTTATTCACCAATGGTGATAAGAGCTCAATCAAAGGTGAGAGGAGCTAGAACTCTCGTTTCTAAAAATATGCAATGCAAAGGTGAGAGGAAGTCATAGCAAACATCAAAATTATCTTGAAAAAGGCAACTCATCCCTCTTGTTTGACAAATGGCTCACCACAGGGCAGCTGGCGGTCATAGTCCATGAAGTGATTAACCAAGGTGCCCGGATTCAGGATTTTGTCACGGACGGGCAATGGGATTCTCCTTCTTTGCAACAAGCGGTTAGGACAGAAATAGCAGATGAAATATAAGCTTTGGACCCACCTACAGAGAGTTCAGCCAAGGATAAGATAATCTGGACTCCAGCCCAAGATGGCAAGTTCTCACTGAAAATAGCTTGGGAGGTAGTATGGGGAAGATCAGAACCAGGGATCACAGATCACTTCCTTTGGAATAAATACCTCCCCATAAAGATGAACCTGCTAGGATGGAAAGCATGGACTCACGGCCTAGCTACAGATGACCTAGTTGCAAAAAAACGGGTGATGATGACCTCAGCTTGTCACTAATATGAACCACGACAGATGGAGACTTTGGATCATATTTTCTTTGGATGTGAGATAGCTAGAGAATTATGGTGAAGGGCTATTTCAATCCTAGGGGTGACACTCCAACAACCGAGCTCGGGGAAGGGGAAGAATAACACGATGGATTATCCTAGGAAACAAATAAGGCTTGAAAGGTTTTGTGGCTTCTATATTCCCTGCTGTAATAACATGGGTCCTTTGGTGTTACAAGTGTAAATCAAGGTTTGAAGGAGGCCAACAAATAGTAGAACAACTATGGACGGAGGTACACAGGACCATAAGTCATATATCTGATGTAGCTAACTTAACTATGAAAATGCAGGATCAGGACCGAGATATGCTGAGATAACCGAACATCACAGTCAAATGGAGAAAGAAGGACAAAGCCCGGGTGGGGAGTTGGATAAAACCGCCGGCAAGATGGGTAAAGTTGAATACTGATGACAGCTCCTTTGGCAACCTAGGTCCCCCAAGTGGAGGGGGCATTATCAGACATAGGTTTGGCGAATGCCTTGCAGCCTTCGTTGTACTTCTAGCGCTAGGGACCAACAATGCAGCTGAACATCAAGCTGCCAAAGAAGGATTACACATATGTAAGGCAGCTGGATGGCACAATATCATCCTAGAATCGAAGTCACAGCTTCTAGTGGGATGGATCACCAAAGACTTATGTAGACCATGGTATCTTTGGGATTACTAGGAAGACTTGAAGAAGACCACGAAAGGCATTAGAGTGCATGCTTGTCACTAGTATAGGGAAGGAATCAAGTCGCAGACTTATTAACCAAGCTCGGAGCAGAGGACATCACTTTAACATGCTGGAACACTAGCCAGCTATCCAAAAAGCTAGGGGAATGCTCAGATAAGATAAATGGGGTTTGCCTAGTATAAGAATGTAGGCAGGACTAGAATTTTAAAATGCAATATAATAAGTCTGAAAAATACCATTTTGTAACTGATTCCCACCAATAAATGGGATGAACGTTTTAGTTTAATGTCTTTTAATTTTAAAAAAAAGTTTAGAGGCAAGCAATTTTTCACTAACAGCAAACGCATGGTCAAATATTTTAGCAAACTTAGAAGGAATTTTCCTAGTTCTAACACCTTTATTTAATGCAATGCAATAAGGAGTTTGTTGGGATTGTTCAATTGAACTGTTTGAAGGAGCAGTGGGATTCTGGCCAGGTTTGGAGGAATCTTGATTTTTTTTCATGTTCCTCAACAGATTCATGTGAAAAGATAACTCTGTCAAGCTCCACCTGAATAGGAGTATTCCCACTACCATTTTCAATTAGTATCTCTGTTGATTTTCTAGGTAAGTAAGGAAAGTCAAATTCATTAACGATGACATCCCTACTAATCAAAATTTTAACACCAAGTACGGATTTATCCCATATCCTATACCCCTTTGTGCCTTCTTGGTATCCCAAAAAAATACATTTAGTGGATCAAATTCTGGTCTTTGCCGGATCAAACAAATTCCGGGTATTGAGGGACTCCTATTGATGAGATAGAAGGCAATACTCTGGGGTTCCTCCCATAAGGACTTTCCTAAGCCATAACTAATCAACAAACACCTAACCTTATCAAGCAGAGTACGGTTCATTCTTTCAACTACACCATTCTGTTGAGGTGTATACCTCACAGTTCTATGCCTAGTTATTCCACTTACAGAAAACAGATTATCAAAATGAGAGGTACAAAATTCAAGTCCATTATCAGTCCTAAGAATTTTAATTTTCCTATTAGTTTGATTTTCAACTTGCACTTTCCAATCTTTAAATTTCACAAAAGCTTCATCTTTAGAATGCAACAGAAACACCCAAACCTCGCAGCTAAAATCATCCATAAAGTACCTAGCACCATCATGTCTAGGAACTGACTCAGGACCCCCCAGATCAGCATGAAGGTATTCAAGAACAACTATAGAAACATGCATCCCTTTTGAAAATTTTAACCTATGATGTTTTCCATCAGATATTCTTCACAAAATTCTAAATCACATAAGGCATGTTTTTCTAAACAACCTAATGAATGTAAAGTATTCAGACCTTTAAAACTCATGTGGTCGAATCTTAGGTGCCACAGTTTTGTATTTTCAGATGCAGAAAGAGCAAGTGCACAATTATCAACATTCTCTAAACATTTACCAGCTAAAAATAGAGTCAGTTCTTTCTGGTAGCAGTCAGAACAGGTTTTTCAGACTTGAACACAGTCAATACACCATTTATAGTAAAGAATGAGCAACCAGATTCTTCTAAAACTTCCAAAGAAATGAGATTACATTTTAAAAAAGGAATATATCTCACATTGTCATACAAACATGCTTGATCAGATAAAAATAAATTCATAGTTCCAGTACCCTCTATTAAACTTGTATTATGATTCATTATATGAACAATTCCCTTCCTAGTTTCATCAAGATCTTGAAACCACTGATCCACTGGCTAATTAATGGGGCCGAAAAGCTCTCAGTGCTATTGAGAAAGACATGACGTTCTAGATGCTGACCAACCTAGGGAAGAGAAATGCATAACTGAATAGACTGCTTCATTGTTCTTTATTTTCTCTGGTTCTTATTTTTGTAGTTTTATCTTTGTTTTGCTTCGTTGTTTTTGTTCTTTCTTCTATACCTTGTACAGACTTGACCCCTTTTCTTATTATTGAAATTTTGGCTTAACAAAAAAAAGATCTTGAAACCACTCTTTATGAGGACACATATGGAATGTATTGCCAGAGTCAAGAATCCATTCAAATCATAAAGAATTTTCAGATATTGTTAAAACTTCATAGAGATACGAAGATACATACATACTTCACTGTCATTTTCTTCAACCCTATTAGATGATGCAACAACATTAGATTCAGCTAGTCTTTTTTCTTTCAGCCTCAATTTATAGAAATTTGTAATAATATGTCCTAAATTCGTACAATAGCTACAATACACTTATCCATTTTCATTTATATGCCAAGGTGCTACATTATTCCTATTAATCTTGTCTTTATTATTGCCCTTGTTCTCCTTATCACTATTCTGATTTTTACTAGAATCAGCTCTCACACTTGCATACAAAGCATTAAAGGAATTCCTACTATTCTTTAGCTCTGCTTCTCTAGTTTTTAACCCAGACATAACAGTTTCAAGTTTAGGCACAGTTTCAGCATATTGCAAGGCATTTTTAAGCACAAAAAATTCATCAGTCACAGAATTTAATAAGATCATAGCAAGACTTTCATCATCAAAGTCATGATCCTTTCACTTTAATAAAATTTGTAGCAGTTTAGAGGCATACAGAGCATTTAATTTGTTCCAAAGAGCTATTGGATCTTCATCTACATCCATTTTCCTATGAACAGAATCAGATAGGTTAAAGATAATTAGATTATAGGCGTCTTCTTTAATTTCATTTGCCTTTTTTCTAACATCTTCAGTCTACAGTTTAATATCCTCTCTAAGAGCATAATGGACTTTATTGTCTAACAAAAATGCTTTCATTCTCCTAGATCATGTAATAAAATCCCGTTTCCCATCATACATTGAAATTTCAACCCTAATTTACTTGATTTCTCCATATATCACAACAGATAAAAAACAGACCACAAAGTATTTCACCAGATCTTAAAATTTCAGCAAATTACAGATCCAACCACCAGACAAGTAAATCACTCAGTATCTAGTCACATGCAAGTGGCTACAAGCCTCAAGAAACAGTAGATCACAATATTCATAAAACATGCAAAGTCTATAAGCCTCAGTTTACACACAACAGTGACACACTGCGTGAATATAAGACGCAGAAGATCCACACTAGCAGTTCTATAAATATTTGACAAAAAACTTAAAATAAAAGATGAAGATAAGAGATGCACCAAAACCCTAACTTCTCTAGGGTTCTAAGTTGTGAGATTAACTTCTCTATTCGATCTTTGAGTCCAAAAGTTCCAGATCCGACTATATCTCCACTGTCCACTCTCGCCGGACCAATGTTAGGATTTAATCGGATGTGAATTTCTTCAAAACTCAGAAGAAATAGTTAGAAAATTCTTTGTAAAGTTTTAATAAACGAAAAATTGCAAGAAAGTAAATGAGAAGGATATAATGCTTGTGGTTCGCCAAACCCTTAGATTTCGAATAATCCATGTTGAGCTCTGGAAATGAATGCTCTTGTAGCTTGTATTTCTTCACCCAAAAAAAACTGGATACAGTCTTTAGGTACAGATCTCATGAGCGGCCAAATCTTCTCACGTGATATTAACACTACAGCGTTCTCGAACGTCCAAAACAACCCTCAAAGAAATCGGAAACCAAGAGTTTCACGCGAGAAAAATTACAAAAATAGTGAAGAGAAGTCGTCCACTCGGGAGAAAAACTTGAAGAAAAATGTAATGTAATGATGTCTATGTGTGCTTTCTAAAATTTATATGGTTTGCCACCGTGAAATCTCGTCCGTCAAATGGGTCCATCGAACGGTTGTTATCAAATATTGTCATGTCGCAATATTAGCGGTATGATCCCACTTACTCAATCGAACGACTCCAAATTAAAGGTTTCACCTAGCCCTGTCCAATGGTGCGGGCAAAATTGAAATGACCAGTTTCGCATTCTGCTAGCGAAAGTTACAGAACAGGCTATGCGGATGTGGGTTATGTGTATTAAGTTGGAATTCCGCTCCGCTCCACCCGCGAAGTTAAGCGGGCGGAACACGAAATTTCGCTTGTTTCCAAAAATTTGGATGCTTGATTACTAAACAGCCAACCACACATGGAACAAAGTTACCAGGAATTTGTGCTATAAACAATCCATCAACTAATATTCTTGATTACTGAACAACCATGAAGTAGTTTAAATCACAAGTAATTATCACAAGTCACAAGTGGTTTAAATCACAGGTTTAATCCATCAACTAACTAATATCCTTGTGATAATCCATAAACTAGTTTAAATCACAAGTCACATCACAACTTACGATGATAATGTTATAAACCAAGTCCGCACAAAGCAACATACCGCATAAAGCAAAAGTTTAAAGCACAAGTTCAAAACAGGTCAAAAAGAACCTACAAAGACAAGTCCAATTCCATTCCAACACGAGTTACCAACGGAAATTTTGTGGAGTTTGAATTAGTTTTGCATACCACATCAATAAAAAGTCAAAACAAGCTAAATCTTATAGGTTAAAAAAGTTAAAGTGTTAAATCGTAAATGTAGTATAATTTACCTATCTCAACTTCCGATGTTTTGGCCTCCTCCATATCTTCCCAATCCCTAGTCTTTATGTCCTTTGAAATATTGGATAACCAATTTTGACTCAAGATTAGTGCCTCGACTATGACGGGCATTACAGACAAACGTGTTGAATCCACCACTCGACCTCCAATGCTAAATGTGGCTTCGGATGGTATAGTGGACATCGATATCGCAAGCACATTTCTTGCTATATGTGATAGAATCGGATAAGTAGATTCATTGGCTTTCCACCACTACAAAATATCAAAAGGGCATGATAGCGTACACAAGAAACATCTAGATACATATCAAGCTCGGATTTAGTTTCCACATTCCTCAAATCATCCTTGAAGGCACCAAAATTGAGTCATCTAGAGGGACAATAGATTGCCTCATTCCCAACACATTCTGGTTAGAGGATTTACCATAATTCTTGTCATATTCTTCAAAGATTAGTCTGATACCCCGCTTGACCTTGTTATAAGCATCGATCCTTATCTCTTTAGACATTTTTTTGAAAACCACCAGTTGAACAACTTCATCTTTGCACGAGAATCTAAGACAGTAGTAACCATCAAAAAATGATTCAGTGGCTTCTTGTTCGATTCTTGTTTTTCTCTTTCGTAAGCTCCAAATCCACACGATCAAGCTCTCCCCAATACTTATCAAACTTGAGTTGCATTCTTAGGGATATGGTGCTCAAACAATCATCCTTATCAACAAAATAAACCCGGAGTTGCTTATCAACCTTTGCCACCTCCTGCATATCACATTTATTTAAAGTTGAAAAATTATTTTGAAGTTTAAAAATAATTCAAAGTCAAAAACTTCAAATTGTTACCTGGAAAAATATATTTGCAGTTACACTCTTTGATGCGGAGAATTTCAGTGTAACATCGTGGAAGATCTTTAGGAACTTAGTGAAACTTTTGAGCTGAATCTAGTCAGCCGAAGTAGGTACCAAATCCACATCTCTTTTTCTTCCTTTGCAATCAAAACTCAAGTAGTGATCAAGCTGCTTATCCGTATCTATCATCCTCACAAACACGGCTGCATAATTCAACACAGATTCAAATATCTTATACGTTGAATTCCATCTCGTAGGTATATCATCCTTCAGCACCAAACGCTTCTCTAGGTTAGTATGGAGTGCAACGCACTTGTTGAATGAATCCAATCTCTTCGGCGAGGACCTCACATACCTCATGAGGGCTCTCATCTTCTCTATTGTGATTCCCAACTCGTCAAATCCCTATCACAATTAAATTTAGAATATGGGAACTGCATCGTACCTGTATGCAATAAAATAATCTAAAGTTATGAAAATCAAGTACTGAAATATTGGGAATGCGAATGTAATTGGAGGTTACCTGTAAATGATTGTGGTCATGGATGATGTGTCCAGTAATACTACAAAATTTTTCAATCTGGTTTTCTTGAAATCTACAAAAGCTTTATCATTCGGAGTCGCGTTATCCACGGTGATGGTCAGCACCTTCTCTAACCCCCAAAGGTCCATAAAATGATCAAGTTGCTGCAAGATTCCAATTCCAGCGTGATTGTCAAGCTTTTGAAAGCCGATAATCCGCTTGTGCAACACCCAACTGTGGTCTATAAAATGTGTTGTCAGACACATATAAGTTGTGTTCTCATTTGTATAAGTCCAAGTATTTGTAGTGAAACACGTGCAAGAGTTGAGCTCCAACAATTTCATCATCAATTTTTTCTTCTCCTCCACATACAATGCCATGTAGTCACGCCTGATAGTTTGCCTAGATATGCCTGAAAAGAGGGCTCAAATGTATGGAGCATTCGACTGAAGCCTTCCTTCTCAACTACAATAAAAGAAAATTTGTTTAATATTATGCTCTCTGCAACTACCCTTCTTAATTTACGCTCATCGTAGTATCAAGTCTAATATCCCCGACATCTGAAGGATCCTCGCTATGTGATTGTGAATCATGTGATAGTTTCTGTTGTTTGGGGTCCTTCTTCGCTTATTTTCGCAGTCTTTCACTGCACTTATAGGCGTGAGACAGCATGCAGGATGTCCCATAACGTACACGATGATAATTAATAATTCTAAAATAATAAATACATTGTGCCTCGAGATGTTCTGGATCAATTGGCTCAACATCAACAAAGTGTTCCCACACTAAAGATGAACGCTTTCTTTTTCTTGGATTATTAGGCGACACTGGTGGCAAACTAGGTTGATTCTCGGGATTGTTACCTTCCATTTAATGACAACCAATGAATCACGAGTTAATGAAAAACATGAGTTTCAAATCGATATATGCGATACATGAGCTTCATTTCTTGAAGATAAACTGAAAATATGCACATAATGCAAAGATTAATGCATAACAAAACTAACACAGTGTTTCTGTCCATGCAGGAGTATTCAGGAAACTATAATGTTACATATTCTACTATTCAATATAACTGTATCCAATCACAAAAATTAAACCTACACTAACACTGCCAATGGCATGCGCCATATTGAATTTCTCCTCAGTAGAAATTTGATACCTTCTATTTCACATAATCCTTCATGCATTACACTTTGTTTTATAGAGTTATAAAGCAAGAA
>JAOWBN010239868.1:0-23949 GCA_028565015.1 Pinguicula moranensis
CCCTTGCTAATGACTTTTAAGACTAGGGACTAATTTATAGTTTGATAAAATTATGGAGTTTCACAATTTGAGTCATCAACCCAAATTATCCATAATATATATATATACAGAACTCAAGGAACAAAATGATTTTCATCATCAAGTATACATGAAACTAACAAGAGCACAATGCTCTAGGTCCTAGTTAAGTAACACTTTAGGCCCATTACACGTATTGGTGCCATGCCAAAAATCATCTCAAAGAGCTTGTCCAATAGAATCATCAAGATAATTGGTTCTCTGATCAGTTCTACTCAATCTACCTTGAGTGAAATTTACACGTATTTAGTGAAATTTACTTTGAGACCCGAAGTGAGTTCAAAGTTGATCAAGATAGCTTTGATTGCTTGGATATTATCCCAAGTTGGCTCTCCAAATATCAGGGTATCGTCAGCAAATTGAAGGTGGCTCAAAGGAACCTAATCTCTGCCAATATGAAGGGGTTTATAGAGGTTCATCTCAATGGCTTTGCTGATCATTCTTGAGAGACCTTCTGCTGCAATAATAAACATAGATGGAGCTAGAGGATTTCCTTGACATACCCCTCTCCTTGGAAAGAATTCCCTTGATGGACTCCTGTTGATGAGAATAGAGGAAGAAGCCGATGATAGAATTTCCTGCACCCAACAGATCCAACATTGAGGAAAGTTCATTTGCAACATCATTTCTGTCAAATATTTCCAATTAATCATATCAAACGCTTTCTCAAAGTCCACCTTAAATAGAAGAGCTTGTTTCCTCAACTTTTTGATCTCATCAATGGCCTCATTGGCTATCAACACACCATCTAATAGTTTCCAATTTTTTATAAACCCCATCTGTGGAGGAGCTATGAATTCTTGTAAGGTGTTCTGAAGTCGCTGTGCTAAGACTTTGGAGAGTAGCTTTGGCATAGTACCAATGAGAGTAATAGGCCTATAATCTTGTACTTTGAGAGGGGTATCAGTTTTAGAAAGGAGAAATATATGAGCTGCATTTGTACCCTTTGATAACTTATAGTTTCTATAGAATTTCTGGAAGTAGAGATATATGTCAGGTAAGAATGTGAGAAGGAAGTGTTTCAGGAATCTGAAATTTACTCCATCCGGACCAGGACTCTTTCCAGTAACACAATTCTTGATTGCTAGTAATATCTCTTGCTCGTTAAAAGGAGTTGCCAGAATAGATTTACTCCACTGTGATAATCTGCCAAATTGCATGTTTTGGATTGAGGGCCTCTCCCATATTTGTTCTGTGAATCTCTCTTAAAAGTGGCATCTGAAGCATTCTTGTATATGTATAGGGTCCTCTAGATATCTGCCCATGTCCCATATTCCTTGTATGGTGTTTTTCATTCTGTTTTTTTTATCCAGGCATGAAAGTAGGCTGAATTGGCATCTCCTTCTTGAAGCCATTGAATTCTAGACATTTGAGTTGTTGTGCAGTCCATTTTCCTTGTGATTGCCTCTATTTTGTCTCTGAGCAGAGTGATCTCTTGCACCAGTGTTTTTGAAGAACTATTTTCCGCTTGAATCTCTAAGTTAAATAACTGCCACATAAGATTTTGCTTCACTACCTGTAAGTTCCTAGGAGCTTCCAGGTTCCAAGCCTTCATTGCTTCTCTGATGGATTTGATTTTCATGTGGATTCTGAAGCTGGCATAACTATGTACTTCTGTAGTAATATAGGTAGAGGTGATCAATGCATTGAACTCTTCTAAGTCTATCCATTCTTCTAATATTCTGAAAGGCTTTGGACCCCAATTGATGCTTCGACTAGATAAGGAAACAGGGCAGTGATCCAAATCTATTTTGGCCAATCCAATTTGTATCCAGTCCTGATGCTGTGCCATCCATTGATCATTAATGAGAAATCTATCAAATCTGCTCATGGATTTCATAGATTTTAGATGCCATGTGAATCTCCTCTTTTCCATTCGCAGATCTATCAGACCAAGATCATTCACCAAGGCCCTAAATTCTGCCATTTCCTGGTTGTTATTCCTGTTGTTTCTCCCCTTTCTCTCGGTGGAAGATAGTACTGCATTAAAGTCTCCATCAAACACAACTTTTCTGATTCATGATTAGCATATGACCTTCTAATAGATGCCCACTGAGACAGTTTAGATGGTAGGTCCAAAACTCCATAGATATTTAGAATATGGGAGGCTGTGTTGTCATCAATCCAGTGCCCAGCTATCCCTATAAAATCTTCACCAAAAATGAAAGAAATTTTACAGAAACAAGTTTTGTCCCATATGCATAATAACCCACCGGATTAACCATTAGATCCTTGGAAGTATCGATCATAATTTAGGTCATACCATAGAGATGCTACTAAAGTTTCATCTTGTACACTAGTTTAGTTTCCTGCGCACTAAAGAAGGAAGGTTTCTCATGCGACAAGAATTCCTTTAGTCTTCTTCTTCTACCTAGGGCACCGAGGCCACTTACATTGTAAGTGATGAGCTTCATTTGGATATTGAGTGATTGTGGTAGCATTACCAATAACACTCCTCTCAGAGTGCCTGTTCTGATGGTTGGCTTCATTGCTATCAATGTTCAAAGAAGATAAAATCTCTCTGATCTCTTGAGTATTCAGAGGGTTATCCAACCCAATTTGCTACCCAAAGGCCAGAATTTTTTCATTTTCCTTTGTTGACTGAGAAGGTTGTACCACTAGAGATGAGGTGATCTCTGCGGCCAGAAGAGCAGCAGGAGAGCTCTTAGGCTGTGTGGTTAATTGATGTATCCAGGTTTCTAGTTCCTTTATGTTCTTGTCCCTATCTTGATCTAGCTCTTTTCTAGCTTGAGTCCTGGTTTTTGGTCCATTACCCTTCTGTTTGGAAACCAGGATTCTCTTTGGTGTGGAAGGAGCTGGGAGGGATTTAGCTATTTCTAGATGAGGGAAATCTGTTGTTGAAAGTGGGAGGGAAGGGATGGACTCTGTGGGGGGTGGGAGGAAGATGTCTTGTGTAGAAAATGAGGGAGATGGGAGAGGGTCTGGAGTGGAATATGGGAGAGATGGAGGTGAATCAAAGGCTACAGGGGTAGATACTACACGATCTACCACTCTATGAATAAGGGAAACAGGATCTATGAGTGTAGCGGAATGATGTCCATATGATGAGGAAAAGGATGGAGAGAAGATCCTACCTGGCCGGAAGTAAAAGGGATTGGATTGTGTCCACCATGCTAGTTGCCTAATTGGCAATTTGGGGGAAGAGGGGGGTGGGGGTGGCTTCAATGAGGCTCTGTATGGGGACATCTGATGAAGGAGGAAGATCAAGATCATAATCATTCAGAGAATGAGTTGTGGTATTTGGAGTGGATATCCCTGAGGATGCTAAATACTCTGAATTATCACCGCTGCTCTCTGACTCACTGCAACTATCCATATCTTTTTCCTGCTTGAAGGACCACAGAGAGACAGGACATGGATCAACCACTTCCAAGATAAGAAGGATTATTCTGTTATCCTCAATATGTACTTGAAGCTTATCCGGGATAGGACAGGTGACATCAATTTGAACCAGAATAATGGCTGCCTCAATATAGGAATTTATCAGCAGTGCATTCATCCAACTGGATCATATGACCAGTTTTATTGCCTATTGCAGTAAGATTTTGAATAGACCACAAAGGAAGAGGCAAGCCAAATATGCGAAACCAACCGGATTGTGTAACGGAATCAACCATTTTACCTGAAGTATTCCATGGTTTAAGATCTGATATCCAATTTTGAAGCCAAGTACTGTCATGTATCATCAGAATTTCCAGTTCCTTAGGGACTTCCTCCCAGATTAATACTCTGTTATTGCCAAGTGAGCTTGTTCTGATGGATAAATAAGTTGCTTCCCTCAGGGCTAATTAAAGACTGCGCAAGTCACCAATTTTCCTAAGGATCCCTCTAAAGCTCCCTTTAAGCCAGAGACAAGTGTTTACCTTGGAAGGCAGTTGAAGGATTGATACACTCTTCTAGCTTGTGGAAGCTCCCGGATCCGAACTTGTTCCCAAATGTTCCACAGGGATAGGTTGGAGTTTAGTTAATGCCATTTGCTTTGGGAGTAGTTTCATCGGAACAGGTATACGCTCAGTATCCTTCCTCTTGGAGCCACCAGCTATATTCTTTGAGTATCTTGCAACATTAGCATGGATTCGATAAGAACCAATCCAAACGTGATTTAGCTGGAACAAACGAAGCTCAATGTCCGCTATGTCATCTTCGAACTGAAGAAATTCGAAGTGTTGCCCAAATCTGTTTAGTTTTCTGGCTATGGTGAGCTTCTTGACTGGACCCTGCTTGCCTAGAATTCTCAGTAATCTTTCCTCTGAACAGTCCGGAGGTTAATTAAGAAGAAAGTGAGCTCAGTGCCTTGTCTTTGAGAGCCTTGGCTTTGAAAGTCTTGGGTCACTCGAGGGCCTAGTCGTTCGTGTACTGGACGTCGAGTCCCTGGATGTGGATCATTCTGCTGGAATGGTGTCTTTCCGGCTCTAATGGTTGCTCGGCGTATGCGCTTAAGCTGATGGGAAGGAGTGATCCAGGAGTTCATTTTGGAGAAAATGATGAATAGTGAAAGAACCTTAAGGGGGAAGTATGGAGGGTAAGGTATGGCAGATGTTCCCGAGCGCGAAAGGCACCCTCAGGAATAGAGGGAGGTTCGACGGCCGCCGCCGGCGGCGGCGGCGGAGGGGGCTCCGGCACGGTGGTTTTGAAAAATTTCGGACCCTCCGAGATACCTCTATTCTAAAAATAGTAATCTTTTAAGTACTTGCACAAAACACCACCCCTTTTAAAAATAAGAAGAAGTAGTAGAAGAAGTAGAAGAAGCTCTGCGCAAAACAGGGCCTAAGTTTGGCTGGATTTCAACTCTCGGGAGAACTTTTTCTTATGCTATGGGTACCATATGCCTAGTAACTATTATTTGTTTTCTTATATAGCTTACTAACTGAAGGATATGTAGACCCTTCTTTAAAGTTTTTTTTTCTCTCGTCAATGTTTGATTTTTTTTCACTGACTTTGTTGCGAGAAGTATGTGACTGTGAGTTTGCAAATTTTGTCATGGTGAAACATGTGCCTTATGCTTCACATGTACATCAATAGCTAGAGACGGATATTCTTAACCGTTAATCAGAAAATTGGCAGTAATAACCAAATTAAATTAAACTAAACCAAACATATCCAGTAAAAACTCGCCCTTAGTCAGGGTTTGAAGAGGGTGGGATATACACAGCCATACCTCCACCTCTCAAAAGAGATGAAGAAAACTGTTTCAGTGGAGACCCCATCTCGACAAAGAAAATAATAATAATAATAGTAATAGTAATAAAAATAAAATAAAAATAGAAGTAGAAAATAAATGCATAAATAAATTCATACCTGACGGAATAAATAAATAAACAAGTAAATAAAAATATAAGTACCTTCTTGCCAATAGGTTATCCTCCCTCCATCTATCCAAAATCCAGTAATCATACGTCTGTCCTATATAATTCTATATATCACTAACCGTAAATACGATGTCTCCAACTCGTCCTATCAGAGACCATGTCCTCTGAGAGGTCCAATACCGCTAAATCTAACTTGCTCCTCCCCCGCCCTCCTAGATCTCCATCTCCCCCGCCTTCCTTCAACTTGGAGCCCTTCAACTCTCTTGACGGGCTCATCGATATGCCTTTTGTGTACATGTCCAAACCAGCGCAGCATACCCTCTCTCAACTTGGCGCTGATGGATGTAACACCTAGCATGTCCCTAAAGATCTCATTCTGAATCCTATCTAATCTCATACAATCATACATCCATCTTAGCATTCGCATCTCCACCACCTCAAACTTCTGTACATGCGACAGTATCATAGCCCAACACTCTAACCCGTAGAGCATTGTCGGTCTTATAACCGTTTTATAAAATTTTCCCTTCAACTTTAGTGGGAATTTCTTATCGCATAGCACACCAGTAGCTGATTGCCATTTCATCCATCCGACCTTGATGCGATGGGTAACATCACCTTTAACCCCTCAATCCTTTTGTATAACGGATCGTAGATACTTGAAAAAATTTCTCTGTAAGAGTGATTGGTTCGCAATCATAACTTCCATTCCACTTTTTTCTGCTTCATTGGCGAAATTGCACGCCATGTATTCCGTCTTCGATCGACTCAAGCATAGTCCATTGGCCTCTAATGTTACTCTCCAATGCTCTAACTTAGCGTTAACCTCCTCTTTTGTCTTTGCCACTTAAGCAATGTCATCTGGTACAACATACACCATGGTACTTCATCTTGTATTTTCTGAGATAGTACATCTATAATCACCGCAAAAAACAACGGATTCAATGTTGATCCTTGGTGCAATCCTATATCCACCGGAAAATACTCTGTTTCTCCCACTGAGTATGCACACTAGTCTTGCGCTCTCATACATATCTTGTATAACCCTCGCATACATCCACGGGACCTTGCCAAATATCCTCTCTCGGTATAGTATCATACGCCTTCTCTAGGTCTATAAAGAGCATATGGAGACTCCGCTTACGTTCTCAGTACTTCTCCATCAATCGCTGAGGAGATGGATTACTTCCATCGTCGACCTCTCGGGCATAAAATCAAATTGGTTGTCCATCACTTGTGTTTCTCTCCAAAGTGTACGTTAAATAATGCTCTCCCACAATTTCATACTGTGACTTAGGAGTTTAATACCTCGGTAATTACTACATTGTTGTACGTTCCCCTTATTCTTATAGAGTGACACTACTACACTACTTCTTCATTCTTCTGGCATCCTTCCCGTCTTTAGCATGATGTTAAAAAGAGTCGTTAGCCACTGCACCCCTACTTCTCCTAGAAACTTCCATAGCTCAATTGGTATCTGATCCATCCCAACCGCTTTTGCCTTTCCCATCTTGCTAAGGGCCTCCTTCACCTCCCATGTCGATATTCATCTAACAAAGCAACGGTTTGCTGGTCGGCTGCACCAACTCCCCACCCTCTAAGATGCTACCATAATACTGTGCCTCATTAAACAACTTGTTAAAGTATCGTTCCCACCTCTCTTTAATCTTCATCTCCGACAAAAGGGTTTTTCCATCTTCATTCTTTATATGCTTAACAATTTAAATATCCCTACTCTTCCAGGCTCGTGCTTTTGCGAGCTTATACATATCTTGCACCCCCTCCTTAGTGTCTCATCTCCTGTAAATACCCTCGTAGGCCTTGCTTTTAGCGTCTACCACCGCTCTATTCGCCTCTGACCTTACCTGCCGGTTTGCCTCCATTTGCTGCACCCTCTCCTCATCCCTGTTGGCTGCCATAAGTTGTTTAAATATATCTTGTTTGGCTTTAACTTTTGTCTGCACCTCCTCACTCCACCACCACCCTTCCGTACCATGTCTCCCACTGCCGGATGCTACCCCTACTACTTTCTTAACTGTGTCTCTAATGATTGTAGCCATGGTAGCCCATAAATGATCCGCACCTTCCACCGTCGTAACCAAATATGCGGGAACTACCTTATTTCTGAATGCTACATCTGCCTCTCCCTTAAGGTTCTTCCAAAGTAGTCTCTCTATATCGCCTCGCCTCTTCTCCCCTACTTTTTCTCTTATCCTCTTATCCTAACATCCATCACTAAAAAATGATGTTGTGATGTCAACGATTTTCCCGGCAACACCTTACAATTTGTACAGCGACTCCTATCTCCTTGACGCAACAGGAAGAAATCAATTTGTGTACTTCGCCCCCCACTCTGAAAGGTGATTAAATGTTCATCTTTTTACTTAAAAATGTATTAACAACCATCAAGTCATGAGCTGCTGCAAAGTCCAAGAACTCTCGACCGCTATCATTTCTCAAACCAAAACCAAAACCGCCATGTACACCTCGATACTCATCCACCTCTACCCCAACATCATCATTAAAGTCACCACCTATGAAGACCTTTTGTTCCATACCTCATCACCTCTACTACACATTCCTTAAATTTCTCTGACACCATAATTCCCACTCCATTCCTCCCGCTAACCGATTCAGAGTACCATAACTTGTACTCATTTACTTCTCTCTCTCTTTCCCTTCCACTTTATCTCCTGTAGACAGACGACATCTATTCTTTTTTTCCTTAATACATCTACCAACTTTAATGACTTTGCTGTCAAGGTCCCTACATCCTAAGTACGAAAGCGTACACATGTCTTGTATACCCACCCTACCCTGCCCCTCATCACAGGACACGACCTTAAGTTACCATAATTATTACTCGCGTCTATATTCGGTACAAACTATACCACCACCCAAACAGAAGGATAATATCAGAAAACTAATAATAACAGGAAAGTGATAATAATAATAATAATAATAATAATAATAATAATAATAATAATAATAAAAGATATAAGGGAGCAGTAAAGAAAGAAAAGAAATTTAAATCACCCTACGCCCACAATCACAAATCATTAACTCAATAAAAAAATTCAGAAATAGAAAAGGAAAAGAAAAAAATACAGGTTATGAAATAGGAAGTAATGGAAAAAAAGAAATAAACGTAAAAGAAATAGAGGCAGTAAATGTCAAAAGGGAAAAAAGGAAATTGAATTAAAGAACTCCCTGCAATATGAAAATTCACCGTGCAATTGGAATTAGAATTCAAATCTGCGAATTGTGATGCCAGCTTGCCGTCAATATCTAAAGCGTTGTCACCTACTTCCAAGAATTGATGTACGTGAACCAAACACAAGCCACCTGCTATCAAAATCTGCATTTCTAGTGAAACTGAAACCAAGCCTAGCTGCTGTCCTCCGCTTCTCGTCGGAATAGTGCCATGCAATACCTGCAATAGAGTAGAACAAAACCAGAAATCCAGAATCAGTAGATCCAAAGGTTCTTGTCCGCGAGATGTGGGTTGCCCCCACTCCACAACTACTCGCCAAAAAACTAGCTGTGTGTCGCCGGAGTTGCCTCGCACAAGTGAGATACCCATGGGTTGCCGCACACTCCCGACACAACGGGGATGGTACCTAGAGGACCCATGAAGAAATCGCGAGGTCGGGAGGATAGATCCCAAAAAAAATGTGAATCGCGATGGGTCGCGCAAGGAGGGAAGAGGGAAGGCGGAGAGAATCGTGAAGAGAGAGAAAATAGCTAAATAAGCTATATAAACCTGAAAATAGCTAAAATCGGTAGTAATCATGCCAGAAAAATCTGGTGATTTTAAAAATTCGGACGTTAAAGGTTTACTCAAGGTTTGAAACTGAAGGTTTTCAAAATAAGCAATTTTTTGAAGGTTTCAACTGGTCGAAAAAAAATTTAATAATAAAAAATAAAACATCGCTGGTCAAACCGTCTAAACCATGTTCGACGATCAAACCGACCAAATTGCAAGATCCGGCGGTCCAACCCTAAACCCTAACTTTTATTTTATTTTTATTTTTTTAGTATATAAGTTGTTCAGTTTATAAGTAAATAGAGTTTATAAATTATATAAATTTTTAAGTTTTATAAGTTAATAAGTTATATAAACTTTAAGTTTTATAAATATGAAAGTTCTTAAGTTTTATAAGTTAATAGAATTTATAAGTTGTTAACTTTTATAAATTTTATAAGTTAATAATTTTATAAGTTATATATGTTTTCAATTTTTATCAATTTTATAAGTTTATAACTTTATAAGTTACATAATGAGTTTTTAAGTTTTGTCAATTTTTATAAGTTTATAACTTTATAAGTTACATATGTTTTATAAGTTTATAAGTTATATAAGTTTTTAACTTTTATAAATTTAATATTAGAGCAGATAAGAATGCTCTTCCTACAGAATCGTGCGGATGAACAATATCTTTGTGTTCGCTGAGATCTCTTTGTGGTACTGGAAGCTGTGTGAAGCGCGTACAGTTTAGAATAGTAGGACATCACTCCCCGAGGTCGTGGTATAGCAACTGTGGAGACTATTGGGTTGTGTGGTAGTGCGGTTCTTGGTAGGTCTCCCACGTCTATTTTTTAGACATTGTGTTGATAATGAGCTTCCAGTGGCTCAAGCCGAGGCATCAGGTGAAGAGGATGAGAAGGGCAGCGATAAAGGCTAGCAAAACTCCATTAACCGAAACTACATGGATGGGAGGAGCGCCCCTTGCGGCATGGTGTTTCTTTTGCCAAAGTAGTTGGGTATCAAAATCCAAACCTGGTGCACAAACGTCTTGGACCAAGGGTGGTATTGGAACCACAAAAGACAACAATCTTCCTTATGAATTTTCCATCGACCTATTCTCGATATGCACTCGTAGTGTGTGTACAGAGACAAGGACATATTGAGGCAGTAAGGATAGCAAGGAAACTGGGAAAGAATGGGACGCCTTTTGATTTTGTGGAACTACCAGCATTTTCAGATGTGGCCTCAATATTGTATAACTTAAGGAACACTTGGATGGGGTCCTACAAACTGCAAGCAAACATAGCCGAATTCCCAAACAACCTGTTAAAGGAAACAATAGGGGATCAACCTGAGAAGTATGAGCAGACGAAAATGACATACAAGTCATGGAAAATTGATAATGTGGTGGTAAGCAAGGGCTATGGTGGAGAGGCTTCAGGTACGATACCAGGAATATGGAAACCTAAAGATATAAATGAGACTATGAAGGCTAAAGAGAAAACTTTGCAGCTTACATCAGGAAAGACAATACCTGGCTGGCTCCAAAATAGTCGTGTGGGGACTCTCAGGATCAAGGATGGATGGAGAGATCTTAAGATAGAACTCAAATCCATAGGCTATTTGAATATCACAATGAGTTCAATGGGAGATGGGAAAGTTCTTATGTGGGAGGAGGAAGAAAGTGATTTGGAAATTTGGTTAAGGACACAGACTGGATATCCAACTGGCTGGAAATCCGAGACCTTGGGCTGAAGTGGATGGTTCTGTTTTACATAAGAAACGCTTGAGATGGCTAAAGGTGTATGGCCTACCCCTAACTTTTTGGGAATAGCCACTTTTAGAAGAAATAGGACGAAGCTTGGGAAACCTTATTCTCATTGATGAGGTGACATTACAACACACATACCTGGAAGCTGCCCAGTTGCTAGTTTAGATGAATCTTGGTTGGAGTGCCCAACCAACCCAAGAGATTGAGTTAGATAATATCTCTCATACATTATATATTGAGGAAGTGGGAGAAGGTCGGTATAAGGAAACTATGTGGCATGACAATAATGATAGTATGACAGATGTTAGTGTGGAACAAAGCTTTGAAGGCTCAGATGAAAATATGGTATCCTTGGATAGTGACATGGTACCGCAACAAAAGGATGTGGTGGTTGAAGCAGTGAATGAGGCAGTGGTGCTGGCTTAGGTAGTGCTGGCTTTATAGGAGCAATGGGGTACTAGCAGAATGACCAAACAGTGATGCATATGGTGAATGTGTATTGGGCGCAAGAGCTACAATCTAAACAAGATTAGTGGCAAGAAATACTGAGTTTATATCCAGAAGAATGAGTGACAAGTAATGTTTAATGGGGGACTTCAATGCAGTATTAGATGGCTAGGAAAGAAAAGGGGTTAGCACAAAATAGTAATAGCAGTGAACTGGAGATGGTTGCATTTCAACAATTAGTAGTGGATATGCACCTACAGGATTTAAGGATTGAAAAGAGGTGCTTCACGTGGTATTTGAAATCCATGTAGTCTACGAGTAGACTAGATAAATTTATGGTTAATGAATAATGGTTGGGAACTGAAAACACATGCGTACAAACTGGTCTGGAGAAGGATGATTCCGACCCTTGCCAAATTAGGCTTGTATCAAACACTCAGAATTGGGGACCTAAACCTATGAGGGTTTTGGATAGCTTGTTGAAGATCAGTCGTATATTTCTATGCTAGAAAGTATGTGGAGACAGTCGGGACCACAAGGTTTTGCAAGTTTTAGAATAAAAATGAAGATCAAAATCCTGAGGCAGGCTATTAAGGAGTGGAACCTGGATGCACCGAGGAATTTGATAGCTGAACGAAATGAGATGTTGAAAAAGGTGAATGTCATGGAAAAAGAAATGGAGTTGGAAGCTATACGCATTGGATTGTTAATTGAGTCATAGAGTATGCAGCAGAGTAAAGAGGAGTTGATATCACTCTCTAGAAAACTGGATAGTCTACTCTATCAGAAGGACAGGGTGACTTGGATCTGTCAAGGTGATTAAAAAACTTTGTTTTTCCACAAAAGAATTTGCAAAATAGAAGGAAAGGGGAGATACATAGGATACGGAAAGATGAGGTATGGATGGAAGATGCTAAGCAGGTGAAAGAATGCTTTAGAGCACACTTTGAAACCAGATACACATAGTGGTTTCATAGGCGGCCAAGGATAGGCAATATGCACCTGCAAGAGTTGTCCATATCCTCTAAACAACAACTTATAGCTCCCTTTACGGAGGCAGAGATTGTGGAGGCAATTGCTAGTTATGGAAGTGGAAAAAGCCCAGGGCTGGATGGGCTTAACTTCATATTCACAAAACACTTTCTATACTTGATGAAGGACGAAATTTGTCAGTTGCTGAGAGAGTTTTATAGAAACTGCAAATTGGTTAAAGGTAGCAACACTGCGATATTACTTTTGTGGCAAAATCAGATAGTCCAATGATAGTTGAGGACTATAGACCAATTACACTTATTGGGGCTATGCCAAAAATTATTTCAAAGGTGCTGGTAGCAAGATTAAGTCTTGTGATGCAACAAATTATCTCTCCTAATCAATCGACATCTAGCAAGGGAAGGAAACTCAGATATGGAGTTGTGATAGTGAATGAAATATTGGATGAATTTAAAAAATTGAGAAAACAAGCTATCATCTTTAAGGTAGATTTTGAGAAAGCATATGATACTTTCAACCGGTGGTACCTCATGGATGTGATGGAAAGAATGATATTTCCTAATATGTGGATATGCTGGATCAAAGAAATGTTGGAATCGACCTCAACTTCTATCTTAGTTAATGGGAGCCCTACCAAGGAATTCTACGATTCCAGAGGGATTAGACAAAGGGACTCTTCTTATGGCGGCTAAGGGACTGTCTTACATGATTCAAAGAGCCATTAATTTGCAGTTATTTAGAGGTGTGGAGGTTGGAAAAGGAAAGAGTCTAGTATCTCATCTCCAGTTTGCGGATGAAACAATATTGTTTGGGCAAGCTGCATGCAGCACTGTAAGGGCGTTCAAAACCATATGCAGAACTTTGAGTTGATATCGGGGCTTCGTATAAATTTTGCTAAAAGTTGTTTATTTAGAATTCACATGCCTGAGGTTGTGTTAGAGGAAATGTCAACATATTTAGAATGTCGAACATGGAGCATACCTTTCAAGCATTTGGGTTTACCAGATGGGGCAAATGCAAGTAGGCAATCAACATGGAAACCTATTCTGGATAAGTATAGCAAGGCCTTGTCATCGTGGGATCATAAATTTCTATCTACTAGAGGTAAACTGACATTACTTAATTCTGTACTTTCCTCATTGGCATCCCATTTTTCACTTTTCTCGAAATTCCAGCAACAGTACTTAAGAGGATTGAAGCTACTCAATGAGGTTTTTATTGGGAAACAACCAAGGACAAAAAGAAACTATGCAAAGTAACGTGGAATAAAATCTGTACACCATTGTAGGGAGGAGGTCTGGGAGTGCACACTATCAGCATATTTAATCAGGCCATGCTTGGTAAATGGGGAGAAAGAATTTTAGGCATGGAACAAAGTATGGTAATGGAAATTTTTGAGGTCTAAGTATGAGCACAGGGGTGCCTAAATGTGGGAGGCTTGAGGGAACTGAGGGCACAAAATCTTAATTGGCAAAGAGGAAGAAGGAGACAGCGTGGAAGACAATATGCCTCCAAATGGTTGAATGATTTAAATGAGATACTAGAACAAAACTGGTTCTCTGCCAACATGAAAGTGAGACTTGGAAGTGGACACGGGGTTAGGTTCTGGCTGGATAAATGGCAAGGAAATGACACACTAAGGCCCTGTGTTGTGCAGACCTTCTTCTACTACTTCTTCTTATTTTTAGAAGGGGTCGTGTTTTGCGCAAGTACTTAAAACATAATTATTAAAATTTTATTTTAATTATTTATTATAAAATTAATAGTAAATTACCAAAATAACCTTCACAAAATAGTCATGAGGGTAATATTGTCTTGTAAGAAGGAAAAAAAATATGTCAGGATGTGCTTATTTTTTAGAAAGAAAAAAAGCATGTCAGGAGGTGCTTATTTTTTAGAAGGTTTTCCTTCTTAAAATAAGAACAAGTAGTAGAAGGTTGGCTGCGCAAAACACTGCTTTTATAAAAAAGTGTTTGTAAGCCAATTATAATTTCAAGAAGGCTGCGCAAAACAGGCCCTAGGTAGCAGGTTCCCAAGATTGTTTAGAGTTACTGTAAATGCAGAAAGTGCACTTGCTGAAATGGAAGCATGGAAAAATGAGAGATGGATATGGAACTAGGGTTGGATAAGGAGCTTAAGGGGCGGACGAAGCATCTGACCTACTAGCATTACAATTGAGCTTTATAGGACCTGCTACTGAAAGAGAACGATGAGGATATATATATGTGTATGATTAGTGATGGTAGGTACACAGTGAAGGGGGCCTTAAAAAAAAAAGAGGGAGAAAGGCAAGTTCAATATACAACGGAGATGGCTATCAGGTTGCAAGAGGTATGGAGTAGGTATGCCCAAAAAAAGGCAACAATCATGGCGTGGTATTTGGTACAATATGCATTGCAGACAAAAGAGTCTCTGCTCAGGAGGAGCATCATACGAGTGGGACAGGAAATTGGATGCACATTGTGTCGAACAGAACAAGAAACTGTGGTTCATATATTGCAGTTTGGAAATTGAGGAATGGTATGCACTTCAAAGGACAACAGTTCAATTTGCCGAACAAAGTATAGGTGATAAAAAAGAACATATGGCTCTATCTTAAAGCTAAGACCTCGGAAAAGTTATTTTCCTACTCTATGAATGATTGGTTGATGGATCCAGTTCAATGTCTCTTTGTTCCTTGTGTAGATGCTCATATAACCTAGACTAAATTAAAGGGCATCAACTAAATAAGCATGCAAGTTGAAACTGATAGTTATACCTCTACATCTGTGGAGCCTTATTGCACTCTGGGTATTTTCTAGTCTCTTTTGCAGTTCCTCGGGAAGGCGCCATTCACATGAGATACTCAGGAATAGCCAGGAACTGAGGTGCACAGGCTACAGGGCAAAATACGAAGGCAGACACAAATGACCGTCCAGAATCAATTTTTTTACAGGAACCATCAAGAAGAAGAGGAGGATGTCAAGCAGAGGAGATCTTACACGGAGGTACCTTTGAATTGCTGAGCAGCAACCCATATAAAACTGCACAGAATTCTAGCTATGGCCATAGGGGGGGGGGGGGGTATCTAAAGATGGATAAATCATCTTGCCATGGATTCCTCTCAACTGCAGCAGTATTCTTAATTCAGAGAAACAAAAGGCTATGGTGACTGAAATGATTGGGAAGTTTACATCTGTTTGCTGTGACAAATGCATCACCAACACTCTTGGAAGTAAACAGGTTGAGTAAAGGCAACAGATCAACATGCAAAATATCTGAAAGGTATGATTGTGGAATTTAAGAATGTCTGAAAGGTATGATTGTGAAATTTAAGTAGACAGAGGCTACTAACCATCTATTCTCGGTGCAGTCACTGTGGTTCCGAGGTCTGAGATTATGAAAAATGACATCATCCTCAGCAATTGCAATTGTAGTGTAAGGGAGTAAAATTGATCTCAAATCAGTAAAGAATTGAGTAGTAAAAAATGGAGAAAGTAACTGTTCAAGGATAGGTTGTTGGAATGCCAATTAGGTTGTGGTATCTGGTCTTACATGTGGACTCCTATGTGATGACACATCCTCTTGGGGGTATGCCCATATGGGAACCTGCATCAATCATACGGCCAAATGCTATAAGGTGAGCAGGCTGAAATGAGAATCAGGATTTATCTTGGATCCAGTAATGACTCTTGTAGCCATCAAATTTATTACATAATCTGGTGGCTGCCTGCATAGCTAATGGTTAGTTGATCAATGCTGCATAGATTCTAGAAAAGCATGCCTTTAGCGGATATTGCAACAGTTGTAAGTCTAAGATGATATAAATTGAACTCAGGGAAACATACACAATACTGAGTCGGAGGCAGATCCAGGGCCAATAAAAGCTATGAGATCCGTGATAGAAAGGAAATTATCTGCTAGGTTCCCCTAATTGTTCTTTGGTTTTGATCTGGTATGCATGTCTATTTGGAATACTACACCTTCACTCAATACAGGGATAACTCATCAAATATAACCAAGTTGTGTACTAATATATCCCTACAATGGGAATTGAAAATGGACAGTCATGAAATTTTGTTTTGGTGAAGAGCGGATGATGGCGATGATCTAAATGCTAAAATGCTTTGTGATGTACTATGACACTAGGTGAGCCATGTACCGGATCACCCTTTAGCTATATCAGAGGGAGGGTATGAAAAAAAATCAAGATATCCAACTCAATCTCAAAGATACTATCTGGTGGATACTTTCTAGTGGGCATATGTGTACTTTGTACGTCTGTATTTTCTATTTCTTGTACATATTCTATTTCATATAATAAAATTTGGCTTATAAAAAAAACTTTTATAACTTTTATAAGTTTATAACTTTATAAGTTATATATGTTTTATAAGTTATATAAGTTTTTAACTTTTATAACTTTTATATGTTTAGAACTTTATAAGTTTTACATGTTTCAAGTTTTTAACTTTTATAAGTTAATAAAGTTTATAAATTATATAAGTTCTTAAATTTTATAAATTTCAAAGTTTATAAGTTATATAATTTTTTAACTTTTATAAATTTTAAAGTTTATAACTTTATAAATATTATAAGTTTATAAGCTTATAACTATTAGTTAAATTTCAAGCTAAATTAAACACACACAAAAATAACTAATGAAAAACTTTTAAAAAATAATAATGCCTACCTTCGGAGATTGTAAATCGGCAATCAAAAATTAAAAATAATAACAAAAATTAAAAAAATTAAAAAAATAAATTACACCAAAGGTTACAACCGTATTACAAACGGTGCTGGAATTATTATAAAACTGCTCGAAATCGTGAGACTGTAAACTGGCAACTCAAACGGGAGGAAACCATCAACCAAACCATCAACCGGCTTAACTGGCATCCAGTGATTAAAATTCGGTTTACATTTTTTAAAAATGGCAACCAAGAAAAATCGGTGTTTTTGGTTACGATGGTTCGACGACCGACAATCGAACCACTTATCTCTATCAATAGCTATATTTGATTTATCTTGGTTGTAGCGTTGGTATAGGGTGGCTTGCATCAGATATCATGTGCTTTTGTTTCCCATGTTCACCCAGTGAAAATTTTGATTTATTTATTTTCAAATTTCCAATTGTTCCTAATTTTGTCAGTTCTTGACAATCAAAAACATATTGGGTTTTCTTATGCTACTTAAACTCTCTGCATTACATTCTCGAATACAAATTTGTTGCCTCCTCTATTTTGCCTCCTTTCGAAGTACTAGCAATTTTTTAGTTCAAAGCTTTTTTAGATGGACAATCCCGATTCGTCTATATTGCATCCTTCAGACGTCACGAGTTGTGAGCACCTTGATGAAGCGGGTGGGGATACCCTAGCCACACGGCTACTTAAAAGGCTAAAGCTTAGTAAGCCTAAGTCGATGTAGGAGAACTTCACAAAGATCGATGGTGATGATTCCGAAGATCCTAGGACCAAGTATAATTTTTGTTCGAAAGATGTTAGCGTCCACCATCATAAGTATAGGACATTGAACATAATATCTCATCACAAGATGTTGGCGTTCACCTCACTGTAGCTCGGTTCGCGATAGTTTCCAGTAGATCTAGCCGCTTTCTTCCGTGGTCCCATCCAAATTTGAAGCCATTCATGGTATCTCACGGGCGCTCATGGTGAGTTTTCCCGATCCATCTTCATTAAGTCCTGAAATTGCCATCTATGGTGCGAAATTCGCCATCTCCGGGGCTAGATCCATCGTCCCTCCATGTGATGTCCCTCCACGTGTGATCATGCACGATCATGCGCCTCTTCATTCGTCCCCATGCGCGGCTTCTGAAAAAAAACAGAATCTTTCTTTTTGGTAACCCTTCTCATTTGTCATATTTGTTTTCCTTGATTTGGGGCTGTTTGATGAATATTAAAAAGATAGTTTGTGTGGATTGGTGATTGTTGTTTGTAGTATTGATCGATGTTGATCTTCTAAACTTGGGGATCCAATTAGGCATTGTTTGAATATTGATGTGGAAGTGTTGATTGTTGAGACTTGTTATTGAGAAGTGTTTTTGATTGTGTGATACTTAAGAGTAGTGGACAAAGAGGTTACCGAACTAATCTGATGATAGAATAGGAGGAAGAAAAGTTTGTGCCAAGTATTATCTTTTCATAGAAGGATTGAGCTTACTTGGAGGCACTTCAAAAAAATAGAAGGCAACAGGGATGGGAGATAATGCGTTTACCTAATCTAACGTCGCTTACTCCGGAGCCATGGAAAAAGATGAATCCCAAGGTTCTTGGGGCTGGGATATGTCGTTATAGTTCTTTTCAAAAAAAGAAAAAGGAAAAGCAGGTGTTTTTTTACTGTGGAAAGTATTGATGTCTAGCACTTAGCTGTGCATCGACGAGAGAAGTGAAGAAGCCATGAATCGGCAAGAAAAGTGAGAAGTCGTGCATCGGCAAGAGAAGTGAAGAGTCGTGCGTTGGCAAGGAGTAACTGGATGCCATATCAGAGAATGTTGGATGACCAGATGAGAAAGAGAAACTAGGTGGGCAACCATTGGCTGTTGGGAGACCATCTACTGCTGATCTATGTGTCAAGATGGGCTTAGTGGAGCCCACCTTAAGGACGAGTGTTGGTATTTTATTATTTAATAGTTTATTCAGGTAGTTATCTAATAGAGTTATTTGTTTATCTGATAGAGTTAGAGTTGAGTAGAGTTTTATAGTATTTACAAATAACTCTATCAGATAACCACCTAAATAAACTACTAAATAATAAAATATCAACAACAAGCTTTGGCGTTACTTTTGGAGCATACAAGTAAGGACAAACTCGAAATAGCAGATGCTGACACATGATGCATTCTCGTAGAAGGTTTCATCATTAGGGAGCTAATTGTGGCCAAGTACAATGAGAATGAAATATGACGGGCCATCATAGAACATCTAATCCTGGATGGATTACCATTCAGGATAGTTGAGAGATTAGGGTTCCATTGGCTACTCAAAAAAGTAGAGCCCCGCTTTTTGAGCATCTCTAGATAGATGGTAATGAAAGACTGCATGGTCGTGTACCCTGAAAATCTTCTATGTTGTAACCCTCAAGTTCTCTACATCAAACACTGTTATTGCAGATCTTTTTTTCCAGGTAATGAAATAATGTTCAAATTACTTATTATGTAACAGTATAACTTGTTTTATGTGATATGCAAGAGATGGCCATGGTCGAGAGACAACTCGGTAAGTATGCTAAGGATGTTGGTCCCTTTTTGAGTGATATTGTAGAGTTTGACGGCTAAGTGTGAAAAGTATTGGGGGGTTTCACTCGAGTGGATCCCAAACCTGATCCGAAGAAAAATCCATTGAATAAGTTCTTGATGGTTGTTATCGTGTTGGAATTGGTTCTCTTAGTGGTTTTCATTTACTATTTACCAAACAAAGAATGATGCGGCAAGGGCAATTGTTATTAATGTTGTGCATGGGTTCTTTGAAGACTACAACAAGCTAAATGGTGCATCCTTTACCTGACCATTTGATGTAGGGATGAGTGAGCCGGTTGAGAAAGACAGTTATGACTCTTACATGGACCCGAGGGAAAAGATGGACAACAAATCAGAGCTTCAGAGATATCTGGGTGACAACTGTGTGCCGACCAGGAGCAAAATTTATATTCTAGCTTGGTGAAAGGCCAATGAATCCATGTATCCATTGCTAGCACAAAGGACAAGAGATGTACTAGCCATTGCCATTTTCACTGTGCCATTTGCAACATCTTTAGCATCAGGAGACAAGTCTTAGATTCTAACCAAACTTCTTTGGCCCCCAACACAACCGAGACACTCATTTGTGCATAGAATTGGTTGAGGACCACTTCCGAAGAGATAAAGATTATGTATGGTACAAAGGATCCAGAAATGTATGATATCGATATAGGTAATAATTCTAAGTTTAAATTATTTTGTTCTCTAACTTTAGTCTTTACATTTCTTTTTCGTACGCTCTAACTTGTACTTGATTTTCTTTTTTGTGGCAAGCAAAGTTGACTGAAACTCCACGAGAATTCATGGCCCATATTCTACGTTGACATACATGATTCAATATAACCTTCAAAAACACAAATATTTGGTTTGTATTTTATGTAATTGTGTTGCATTTGATGAATTTTTGGTTATTTCAACTAAATTTGCATTTTTTCCGATTATTTCTACTAACTTCAAAAACACAAATTCATTAATGATGATTCTAGTTTTCTGGAACTCCAATTCAGATATGTCAACATTTGTCCAAAAATAAGGAAATTGCTCACGTAAAATATGGTAGATTGATTAGCAGTCATATGTACTTGATGAGTTGTACAAGAGCAATGCCTATATTGTTAGTGTATTGAGTAGATTCACGAGTAATCCTGCAAGTAATTACTGGAAATCAATCACTAGAGTACTAAGGTACTTATGATATACCCTGACTATGGATTGCATTATACTAGAGATTTTGTTATTTTAGAAGGATACACTGATACAAACTGGCTATGAAATACAAGACTCCAAAGTGACAAGTGGTTATGTATTCACTATCAGAGGTGGAGTGTTTCATGAAAATTCTCAAAACAAACTATAATAACTGGATCCACGATGAAATTTGAGTTTGTAGCCTTGGATAAATGCAGTGAAGAGGCAGAATGACTATAGAACTTTTTGGAGAATATTCCTTATTGGCCTAAACCTCTGCCAACAGTAGGCATATATTGTGATAACCAATCTATGATTAGTATAGTACATAATGTCCTTTACAATGGTAAGTCGTTGATACAACTTGGTTAGATAACTAATCTTAACCGGAGTTATCACTATTGACTATGCAAAGCCGAATGATAATATTGTGGATCTACTAACCAAAGGCTTAAATATAGATCAAGTTGAAAAAATCATGAGAGAAATTGAACTTAAGCATATTGTAAAATAAGTTTGATACAAAGGAAACCAAATCTAGCTGACTGGAGATCCAAATATCTAGGTTCAAAAAGACAACCTTTACTGTAAAAACTTTGGCGTCTCCCGATGGGGTTAAACCCTTGTTCATTCCTATGATGAAACGATGATAACCATTGGAAAAGTGTTAAACTCATATGCTTTTAATAATCCTTATGCGTTAAAAATCCAAGCAACGTAATACGAGTTACTTTTAACCAAGCAGAGTAATGAGAAAGAAGAGGGGTTGCTTCAAAGGAGAATTGTGAGGGCTCAAATTCTAAAAACTCTCACAGATCCAAGCAAATATTCAAGTTCAAAAGGAACATAAACTATAAGAATCAAAACGGTATCAGGAAAAATCTTTGAAAATTGTATTATTCATTTATACAAACGACATAACTGTTCAAGTACATCACATCTATTGATCAGTTGGTAAGGTTGATATAATTTCACAAGGAAAGATTAAAGGGTTGAAACCTACATATCTTATGCAGGTGTTGACCAAAAAAATCTATCACCACGTTTGAGTCATGTATGGGTTCAATTTCATTCATGTGGGGGTGATTGTTGGGAAAAACATGTTTAATGAACATGTTGAGGAGCCATTTTAGAGTATCATTTCGAAGGTGCTATGAATCATTGTCGAACTTGTGACAAAATCCTATACCCATGTTCGATAATTCAAGAAAAATATCAAATGACGAATTTGTTTCTCAATCTTGCAGAATAACTTGTATTCAACCAACTCAAGTCACAATTTTTGGAGAACCAAGAACTCCATCGAAGACCCCTACCAACCAAGAACCAAATGATAAGTTAAAAACACGATGCCACTTAACTCAAAAAAGAAAAGATACATCAAAGAAGGTTTAAAGAATATTAAATCTCACAAAAACTCAATGCAAAGTAGAATGTCTTACAATGGGATGTTCGGCCATTTTATATAGGAGAGGGGTCGAATTTAGGTAGGCTAGGAACCTCAAAAACATGTCCTACCTAGTAGAAAACAACCTAGTTTAGATAAGTGCAAAATAAGAAACAATTTTAATCTATTTAGTCTTGGATAAGAAAAAAGATATTTTGATAATCTTTGTGAAGGAAACTTCTTTATCCGTTAGATCTCTTCATTAATCTTGAACTCCTTTAATGAGACTTTATTTCTCACAAAAATACTTCATGGACTTGGGCTTCTTGTTGGGTCGTGACTTGGATCACGGTAATGGGCCGAACTTACGGCCCACTTAAGGTGGATGGGCCATGGGGTCCATCTTTGTCTTCTTGAGCCCGTGCTTCTTGGATTGTCAAGTTTAAGGACTCTTTGAACTTCTTTACTCTTATACATGTAATTAAGCCATCTTGCTCCTTCACACTATCTTTGGGCTCTTCAATAGCCTTTACTTGAACGTCCCCTTGACTTGGTTAGTTGGGTGCAACAAGGGTTGCATCAAAATGAGTTCCACTTAATCTTTATAAAAGGTTAAAGATGGAATAAATTCTATTAAGTACTAGCTTCAAACAATAGATCATACCTAAAATGATGTTTGAACGGATTAGAAATTAATGGTCAAAGTAAGCACAATTAATCAAGAACATGCTGAAAATAATATATATCATGGGCTTAAGAATTAATCATACGTTTGACTAATTTAATTTGCCAAGATCTCCACCTAGTTTTTTTTATAAGCTAAATTCTCATATATAATATAAGTTACTTACAACGGTGGGCATCAAAGAAACGCACTGGAAAATAGAAAAAATTACAGATCATAGACTACCTTAACCATACTCAGGGCTAGACCTATCAAGGTGAAATCAGTGGCTGATTTCTTGATCATGAATTATACATCCCGCCCTTCCATTGTGCCCTAATATAGCTAATGGTTATCTAGTATATGGATCCCCTAGCCTCATAGAAGAACACAGAATATGTCCGTATTCAGTTCATTGCCATGATCCGCTCTTCACCAAATAGGGTATCATGACTGTCAACTTATCAATATTCCTTTTTTGTAGCAATATTAGTACACAGCTCTTTCATGTTTGATGAGTTATCCCTGTAATGAATAGAGGGCATAACCCGGTTAGGCAGGAATATAATAGTTTCACTTTCAAGAAAACAACATGACCTCCATCACTTGCAAGTAGACATGCCCTGGCTGGGCCGCCCAGCCCGGTCCGCCTGGACCCAGGCCCGTGGCCCATTCCGGCGGGCTAACCGGCCCGCGGCCTAGCCCGGCAGATCACGGGCCGCCCTCCGGGCCAACCCTCTGGGCCAACGGCCGGGTAGTGCTAGTTTTCGCCGGGTCCTACACGGTTCAAACACGGCTGGCCCTCCGGGTCGAATAATTTATTTTTTTAATTTTTTAATTTTTTTTCATTTCGTATAACGGAAATTATATTTAAAAAATTATTTTTATAAATTTTATAACAAGTCTAAATTTATCAAATTTTTACCAAATTACAAATGTTATAAATGTAAGTTTATAAATAGTTGACAAGTTTATATAAATAGGGTTTATATTTTTATCATTAAGGTTTATTATTCAGGGTTTAGGGTTTATGGTTTAATAATTATATACGTTTAATAATTTATAAATAAATTTATATAAAAATTATAATTTATATAAAAGTTATAGTT
>JAOWBN010239869.1:0-12120 GCA_028565015.1 Pinguicula moranensis
TACCCCCCCCCCCCCCCCCCAAAAAAAAAAAAAAAAACTTAGTAGTATATTTTTTTTTCAATTTTTTTTTGTAGTGGAGACCCTCTACCCTCTTCACCGGATTTGTGTCTTGTCTCCTAGTAGGGTATTGCAAGCGTGACTACATCTTTCCAGTTCAATGTTGGGACAAAGCTCGAGGAGAAGCAACTGTCTGTTTGTGGAAAAAGATGGGGGAAGTTTATTTAAATGGTAAGTGCAACCTTACAAAGCACTTTTTTCCTATCTAATTGGTATCTTCTTGCCCTCGTACTTGATAAAAATTGCTACTGATAGCGATGATTTACATTTCAAAGAATGAGTCTTGTTTTTTTTTTTTTTAAATTGATGTGGTCATTGCGTTTGTTTTGATTTAGGATTGGTTCATATAAGATATATATGGCTTAACTTGTGTAGCCCACCTGAGCATGAGATATATTTAAAAGGATTCTTGTCAGAATATTTGTAGGTTTTTTGAATAATACATGGATACTGCAATGCCAACCGTTGATTCTTAATGAAGATATGCACTCACAACTTAACCCTAACTAGAAACTTGTATAAATTGCTTCCCTCAAACTTCTCTGAGTTTAGGGTTCTTTGGTTTCCCTCTCGACTTTGGCCTTCGCATTCATTCCGGCTTGTCTTTGCCTGAATGTATGAGTTCTTAGATCTTTTGGTGAGGTGATATTCTGTATTTTCTTGGTCCGGTTGATGAGTTCCAGCTGTGTGTTGTGATAGATTTAGTGAAATGAGTGGATCCGAGAGTGTTTGTTGTAGAGCAATAATTGAGAATGTGAACGTCTGCTTTCCTAGATACAACATATTACTAGAGATGAAGCACAACACTAGCAACACCAATTCGTTGTACTCGAATCGTGCCTTATTTCTATCACCAATTTAGACTCGAAAACAACCAAAACATTTTTTTTTGGGAAAAATCTCTACTTGCCACAATTTATGGAGTGTCTTTCCCACTTTTTTTTGGGCATCTTATTTAAAAGGTAATTAGCTGACAATACAGTTACTGGTCATTTTATTCGTGAGAAAGTCCAAAATAAAGATATTCGCATTTAGCATCTCAGTACTCATGATCAGGTCGCTTTGAACCGAGTGGTACCAAGGCCTTTTGTAAAGATATCAACAACCTAATCATGGGTATTGAGATGATGAATGCGAATATCTTTATTTTGGACTTTCTCACGAATAAAATGATAATCCACCTCAATGTGTTTTGTCCTAGCATGAAAGATTGGATTGGAAGCAAGAGCTAAGACGCCAATGTTATCACACTAAAGTGTAGGGCAATCAACAAGTGGGACCCTTAGATCACGGAAAAGCATACGAATCCAGTACAACTCGTAATAGCTATAGCTCGGTATTCGGCTTCAGTACTGGAGCGAGAGACAACAGACTGCTTTTTGGCTGACTACGAGATAAGACAGGAACCCAAGAACATTCCAAAACCAGTGGTGGATCGTCGGTCAATAGGATCACCCGCCCAATCAGAGTCACAGAATGCTTGAAGTTGTAATGAGCCAGCAGTGTACCATAGTCCAAGATCAGGAGTTCTTTTTAAATATCGCATAACACGTTTTGCAGCACTCCAATGAGAAACAAATGGATTATATAGATGCTGACAAAGCTGATTTATACAGAAGGCGATGTCAGGTCGAGATAACGTGCAATACTGTAAAGCCCCGACCAACTGTCTATATAAGGTAACATCAGATGGATCAAGGGGAGATGCATCTGAGGTACTGCTGTGAGAACTAGAAGATGATGGAGATGGAAGGGGCTTAGCACCACTCATCTTTGTTCAATCCAAAAGATCGGAGATATACTTGCTCTGTCGAATATCAAGGCCAGAAGAATCGTGAACAGCCTTAAGTCCAAGAAAATAACAAAGTTCCCCTAGATCACGTAGTCGAAAGTTGGCCTGAAGACCAGTAACAAGAACTGCAATGGAAGCCTCAGATGATCTCATAACCAGAATATCATCAACATAGACAAGTAAGAACAACTGGACATCACCAGAATGGAAGGTGAATAGGAACGTGTCATTGGGCGAGCATACAAAGCCTAGATCAACTAGAGCCTGAGATAACCGAACATACCAAGCACGGGGTACTTGCTTGAGCCCATAGAGAGCTTTGTGGAGGGAGCAAACAAAAGTAGGATGCTGCTAAGAAACAAAGCCATGTGGCTGCTCCATGTAAACAATCTCATCAAAATCCATATTAAGGAAAGCATTTGACACATCAAGTTGCCAAATTTGCCAGTCAAAGTGAACAGCAACGGTAAAAAATACTCGAAGAGTAGCCATTTTTACTACAGGACTGTACGTTTCAGTGAAGTCAAGACCATACTCCTGTTCAAATCCCCTTGCAACCAAACGAGCTTTGTACCGATCAATAAACCCATCAGATTTTTTGCTTAATTTTATACACCCAACGACACCGAATAGCATGATGTTTGGATGGACGTGGACAAAGGGACCAAGTATGATTAGCTACCAATGCATCAAACTCCTCCTTCATAGCAGTTTGCCATTATGGGGAAGTTGCAACCTGCAAGTAAGTTGCAGGCTCACGAGGAATCTGAACACTGACGAGAGCTCGGAGAGGATGACGAGTGGAGTAGCAAACATAATAATCTAGAAATTTTTTAGGTCGGCTAGAACCTATGCGGGATCTTGTGACAATAGTTCTGGACGGGACAGGTACTGAAGTATCAACTTCTGGGACAACTAAATCAATGTTATCAGAGGGAGTAGTGGATAAGATGTCCCTCGGTGACTGATCTGGTGATTCAACAGACTGATTTGGCAGAGATGGTGAAGGAGATATAGGTGAGACATGACCCGGAACATTGGCCAAGGGATTTACTTGCGCCGGAGGACCTATATCATGAGAGGAACCAATATATGCAGGAGTCAAAGGATCCAAAAAAGGAGAAGTGATACCTGAGGGATCAGGTGCAGTAGCAGCCTCAGGAGCAGTCTGAGTTGTACGATCCAACGACGCAGAGAACATAGTTTCATAAAAAATAACATGCCGAGAAAGATATGTGGTTTGAGATATGGGATCATAGCACTTATACCCATGTTGTGAGCTATACCCAATGATTATGAACTTTGATCTCCTAAACATGAGTTTATGACTGTTATAAGGACGTAGGAGAGGATAACATGCGCACCCAAATGATCGAAAGTTCGAATAATTAGGTTTAATGTCAAATAATTTCTCAAAGGGACTAATGTGGTTTAACAGAGCTGTGGGAAGCTGATTAAGGATAAAAAGTGCAGTGGAGCAGACTTCAACCCAAAACATGGTAGATAAATGAGACTCAGCTAATAAGTTTAGTCCCATTTCTACAATATGACGGTGCTTTCTTTTGGTAAGACCATTTTGTTGAGGAGTGTGAGGACATGAGATGCGATGAACAATACCAGTTTTGTTAAGAAAGCTCTTGAACTGGTTAGAGCAAAATTCACCACCTCCATCTGTTTAAAACGATTTAATTTTGGTCGGGAATTGATTTTCAACTAAGGCTTTAAATGTAAGAAAAGTACCAAAAACATCAGATTTGGCCTTAGGAGGATATAACCATGTAAATCTGGTAAAGTCATCAATAAAGATTACATAATAACGAAAGCCTTTAATCGAGTAAACACAAGTAGACCATACATTAGAGTGAATCAATTCCAAAGGATGTTTACTAACATGACTCGAGGACTCAAATGGAAGTTGCTTGATCTTACCAAGTTGGCAAGGTTCGTATACAGAATCAGAAGGACGACCAGAACATAGAATATCAGACAGACTAATAAGACGACGAATAGTAGCAGGTGAAGCATCTCCTAGACGTGTATGCCAAACAGAAAAGGTAGGTTGTGTACCAACATGGGCTACCAATGCATGTGTAATTGACTGAGAACTGGCTCCAACCTTGATTGGATTGATACCTCCCTTACTGGGCCCCTACAGCAGTGTCTGTCCCGTTTTGTTGTCCTTGATAAAATAACTAGATTCAGTCATAATGAAATAACAGTGATTATCTATGCAAAAGTAATAGGTGGAAAGAAGATTGGTGGCTGCCTTGGGACAAAGAAGAATACAAGACATTTTAAGTGGACGAAAAGATGAATACGGAAATCGAGCCAGTGTTCAAAATCTGCAAACCTGCACCATTACCAACAGCTACGGAATCAGACCCAGAATAGGGTTGCTGCTGCGAAAAAGAAGAAAATTTATTAGTAATATGCTGGTTAGCTTCGCTGTCCACGAACCAGATACTATCATCAATATCCAAATTAGTTTGAGCAGCCATCGCAGCAAGTTGTGATGGTGGATGACGTCCCTGATAAGAAAAATTCATTCTTTGATAGCAATCCAATGCCGATCACAAATATGGAGTTTAATAGGTTCATCAGATGGGCTGGACTCAGTCGGTGGGTCTTGCGGAGCAGAATTATTACGGCCCATGGATCATGGCCCACTAGATTGTATTCCACGGCCATGGCCCGAATGCTGACCATTCCAATTTGGGCCAGGAGATCGATTAAATGAAGATGGGTCATTATTTCGATGAAACTGCTGAGGCTCGTGACTAGAATTAACTGGACCACCATGCTAACGAGGAGAAGGCCCATTACCAGAAGAAATATAATTAGGCCTACGTGAGTTCAGCTGGTCGCAACGGGAACGCGACGGATTTCGACTGAAAAATGCAACGGCTCCAGTTCCATTGCTCAAAATCTTCCCAGAATACGACTTCAAAGCCTTCTCAAACCGCTCAAATTCCATTCCCTTCTCATCTCTCAGCAAGTTGATTTGGGCAACGAACAAATCGTACTGAGAATTCAATCCCCCTGCGGCATACGAGATTAGGTCATTATCGGGAACATCGACACCTGTCGCCCGGAGTTCAACAACAATCTTCTTGGCAGAGTCTATGTAATTAGAACAAGCTTGAGTTCCTTGAGATAACATCTGAAGTCGCCGGCGTAAGAATTTCTATTTTAGTTTTTCCACCAAATTTACCCAACAGGTACTCCCAAACATTTGCAAACCTTTTGAGATGAAACACTTGATAAAGCACGCGATCTGTAAGTGTAGAGGTTATCCAGGATAAACAATACTGATCTCGTTTGTACCAATTAAGAAAATTTGGGTTCGGTTTTTGAACAACCCCAGCATCGGCAGGGACAACAACTTCAACCAGAAATTTAGCAGGGGCCTTTTCCGACCCATCTACAATACTCATCAGTTCATTGCTTCGCAGGATCGGGCAGATTTGTGAAGCCCACACAAGGTAATTGATACCATCACACTTTTTAATAATAACAAAAGGTAGACTCAGAGCAGTAAATTGGGATGATGCCATGAAAATCGGCTGAGAAGTCTATAAATGATGAATGAAATGCAGAGACAAACTAACAGAGAGGTCTCTTGATATTGGACAACAAGGATGCTTGTCACGATTGGCAGAAATTCACCGAATCGCAGCAACCAAAACAAGAGGGCAAACAATAGGCCACCAGACGAGAAAAATTATTGGATCTGTAAACAGGCGCGAGCCAAGTGCTTTGATACCATGTAAGATGTTGAAGGAATATGCAAGAACTGGAAAGATTGCAAAAAAGAACTGGGTGATCTTCGATGATCTTTCCTATTTCATGTTATATACATTTATAGGTATACAAGTGTTCAAATAGTATGAGATAATTACAAGGAATTACAATTGTGATCAAATCTGGTTGAATCCCTGAAAACATAAAGTCACCTTTCTTGAATGGAGTTGTCTCAAATCTTGATCCCTGAAAATAAGGAGTTGCCTTTCTTGAATTATTCTTGGTGTTAACTTTCCTCCTCAACATTATGGCTAACAATTTATTGAAGGGAACAAAAAATTATTTTTTTTGGGGTGAGGGGTAAAAATTACAACCTATAATAATATAGAAAATATATATAAAAAAAACACATCTAACTAATAACTAAGAAATGTTTTGGGGGGTGGAAAGTTGGAGGGGGGCAGCCCCTTGCTGCCCCTCGTACATCTTCCCCTAAGGCTTTTTTTTTTGATAAGTAATCAGCAGATCAGGGTACCCTCCCATTGGGGTTAAGGTACCCACCGGGCTAGCCCGATGCTCTCCGACGGCTGACACTCCACCTCGATGGAGCCCTACCCCGGTATCCTTCGAGCCCACTGGGCCCTCCGAATAATCCAGAATATCTGTTACAAGTTGGCGACCAGGGGGATTCGAACTCCCGACCTCACGAGGCAAGCCATGTGGGCCGGGGTCTTTCCACCACTGGACCAACTTGTTCGGATTCTTCCCCTAAGGCCTAAGGTGGAGTGGAGGGTTGGGGATAAAAGGAAACATAAAATAGTTATTATTTATTGGGCCAACAAATTACAAAAAATTGTCTTCCAACAAGTCTGTCATCACACAAGACTTCAAGGAAAAGGTAGGCCCTTGGAGATTTAGCAATATTTTCAGATAGGTGGGCCTTTGGCCTTGGGGGCAAGCCGTAGGAGCTGGCCCCTCTGGCCAGGGATGATTACGAGCCAAATCAGGTGGCATGTAGAGACGCTCGGGCCGGGCCGCCTGGACCCGGGCCCTTGGCCCGGCCCTCTGGGCCACGAGCCACCCGCCGGGTCCTACACGATTCTGGCGCGGTTCAGGCACGGTTGGCCCACTGGGTCGATGGATTTATTTTTTTAATTTTATAAAAAAAAATTCATTTCGTGTACCGAAAATTATATTAAAAAAATTATTTTTATAAAATTTTAAACGAAGTCTAAATTTATCAATCTTTATAAAATTACAAATTTTATAAATAGTTAACAAGTTTAGATTTAATAATTATATGTAGCCCTGGGCAGCGGTGCGGGCGGTGCCGAAACAGCCCGTACCGCGTCCCGCCCACGAAAGTTACGGTTCCGAAAATCTATACCGCGAACCTCCCGCGAAGAGCTGTTACCGCACCGCGAAACATTGGCGGTGCGGTGCGATGCAGTGCGGGTGTTACCCGCATGATAAAAAGTGTTACCCGCGTCCCGCCCGCTAACAAATGCGGGCAAAAAAATAGCGCTCGCATCCGCCCGCGTCCGCCCGCCTACCCGCGCGGGCGCGGATCTAGCGGGAGCGGGCGCGGGCGGAAGCGGAATTTACCGCAACCGCTGCCCAGGGCTAATTGATACATTAGCAAAGCAAAGATGATGATTAAAAGAAATAAGATATAATTAATTTAAATATATCTTCTTTGACTTTGACTAACCCTAGCGAGTTGCAATTCTTCGAAGACATCAGACATCCGAGAAACGCGAGAAAACCGCCGCTGCTTCAGTTTCAAATTGTTTCTCACCAACGGACGCGAAAGTTGATGGCTGCGATAACGAAAATTGGAGCTGAATCGTTCTCGAGATTCTCCAAATCTCGAATGATTTCTACCGTTGAGCGGGGTCATCTGGTTTATACTCTTGATATTTTTATTTTATTCCATTCTCTATTTACGCGATGTCAAAAAGCATATGAAGTTATATAAAGCAGGACTATGGAGAATTGTATTTTGATTTTACAGATACTTTGGGCGGGAATACTGAAAAATGTTATTGTATTGATTTCTGCTTTATTGTTTCGGAATATTCTTTGCTTCTCTCTGGAATTCTTAATCAGTTAATGGGTATTCATTCTTTCATTTCAATTGCCCTATTATTAGGTTGGAATTTTAGAAGCAAAAGGCATACCTTTGAAGCATGCGGAGGCAATAGTTTCCGCTGCTACTTTGGTTTTGGATCAGAATATAGAAACTACAGCAGATAATCTCATTATGCAAAAAGTAAGAGTCTATAAAGCAATCTAGTCTTTACTTGTTTTATGCTAAGCTACCAAACTGGAAATTCGACTGAACTTCAGTTGTCTTTTAATATTGTTGTTTTGTACACTTATCAGATTGAACTGAGCCAAGTGAGAGAACTCTCGAAGTTCAAATCTGAATTCCAGGTGAGGAATCATCTCATGCTCAGATATTAACTATGAAGTATAGCATTGGTGTTCTACATTTTACTTAGTCCAAATTACATAGCAGAAAGTGTGATATATATTGATAAAAGAGAGAAATTATTTTATTGCAGTTGCAATCGCTGGATTTTTATTCTTGTTTGGGGGTTTGGGAAGTTTCTGGTGAGGGGTTGATAGAACATGCAAAATGGGAGGGTAGTTTCTCATGTCTTATCGTGTTTCCTGTGAAGAATCACTGACCGTTCATTCTTATTCCTCTACCTTATTCCCTGTAATCTAGGATCGTTTCAGTTTGCTTCAACATGATACGTTAAAGCTCATGCATGGTGTCCAACATGAGCGTAAAAAGCTTCAATATTATTCTCAGCAAGAAACTGAAAAGATTGGTTATGATATTGAGAAAATGCATAGTGAACTGAGGTATGTTTCTAAATTGATAGGTATTTCATATGACCATTTTTTAATCAATGTCAACTTTTTTAACCAGGTCTTATATAGAGAAAGCTTTTGCAAAACAGCGCCTAGAAACCTCCAATCTCGAGAACGAAATTGCTGGGGTGAGTCGTAGAACTTTTGATTATGTTCGTTCACAAACTTACAAGTCATCAATTCATTATTCTTCGAATTTATGTGATTTCTGAAGCAAATTCATGCTGTGAGAGACAAATTGGAAGAAGCAAAGCACGATGTGCTGAAATTTCTTATAGGGAGCGTGGTTTCTATATCTGCCGCAATTGGAATACTTAGGTTATATTACAGCAACAAATGAAGGTTAGTTGTTTCAGTTTTTTTCACCACTTGATCACAAATAAATCTCAAATCTTCCACTATCAAAACTTTTGTGGTTCTGAAGATTGATAAGATTTTAGAAATTAGACAAATGTATTTGCAAACGGATGCAGTATATCTTGACTGTAGCTTCCATATAATTATGTGAATTGTCTTTGGTTATATGTTTTACAAGTGAGTGAAACTGAAACCATTGTTTGTTTGTTTGCTTGCTTGTTTGTTTGTTGTTTTAAGGTGCGATGAGATCCTCATCTTTCAAAAACTCACTGTCGTTATCTTGTTTAAGCAGGTCAGGTACGGTCGAGTAAATCTCCCAAGGTAGCTGAATCCCAAGGGCCAACATCTGATGAGAAAAAATGAAACATTTTTAGTTTCATATGGTAGACCATAATGTTGTAGCGTCTTAACTTTATGTTTACTTTCTCCGTTTCTTGCTCCGGATCGTGCCTAAATGCTACACTGATTTTCTGTGATTCTCTTCGAGTGAATTAATAGCACAAGTTTGATACTTTTTCTTTATGCTGGATTGATGCATTAGAGAAACACTTTTGACAACATGTTGAGATATTAGGGGCACAAGGATAAGGCCGTAGACTATACTCAACATGTTGGTAAAAGTATTTCTCTAATGCATCAATTCAGCATAAAGAAAAAGCATCAAACTTGTGCTATTAATTCGCTCGAAGAGACTCACAGAAAATCAGTGTAGCATTTTAGGCCGTAGACTATACTATACCATGAAATTCTCTCTTCCACGCAATGTAACCTGTCTCTTATGATGAGCACATGCCAGGCCCTCCTCAGTAGATTCTCCCTAAACTTTTGATTGCGACCCTTAACTTGGTATCTAATGGCTGTAAATGTACGCATACATGATGTATCACTAACCATGTTAAACATGAAATTTACACTGCAAGCAGAACATGAATAAGGGTGTGCCTACTAATACTGTGAGCCTTCATCATCAAGGTGAGAGGTGTTGTTAGGGAACATTCCCATGTCATCTATTAATAATGGTAGATCTATATTCTATTCATCATAATTTCATTCCTTAAAATAAAGATTTGGAAATGTAGAAAGCAAAATAGCTGGCAACTCATATTCAAACTCTACTCCTTTTATCATGTATTAATAGAAAATTATGAAATCCAAGATTTTGATGGACTTTACTTTGAATAACTAACTTCTCAAAGTTTTCACATTAAAAAACACACTAAATACAGAGATTTGTACAAAGAAGGCTTTGAAAAACTGTTTGTAACCGCTTAAACATATATTTTAAATAAGTAATCTTTAGGCCCTGTTTTGCGCAGCCTTCTTAAAATTATAATCCAATTATAAGCATCTTTTTTCAAAAAATAACTCTTTATTTTTTCAAAAAAATTTATTATAATCCAATTATAAGCATAAGGGGGTCTACGCAAAACACCCCTAAGTCCAATACTTAAAATGACTACTAAACATGATTACTTGAATAAAATCGAAATAAATGAGCCATTTTAAAAAAGTCTCCGCCAAATTGCATAGAAGGACAGTGCATTTATTATAACCTGATCTTTTATTGTTTATTATTTAGATATGTGACACTTTTTCAACACACATTGATCCCCTCTAGGATTAAATCTTCATCCTAGGAGCTCTGCATTATTGTGAATTTGAGCAGCAACTTCAATACAATAAAGTATAGTATAAAAAATCTTACGAAAAATATACACGTGACCAAATTAAATTATTTACTAGCACGAATAGTATTATTGGCAATAATCGTTGCATTTAAATTGCAAAATCAATAATTTGGTATCAAACTTAATGGCCGGTGTAGTACAAAATGGGAAATTCATTCAAATTGGGATAATGTCACCCAAAAAGATTTAAGTTTCAATTCTCATTGGTGCAAATAATTCGCTTGGGCCATGACTGCTGGCCCTCTTTAGGATTCTTAGCCCGAGCTTTAATCATGCGTGGGTCGTCATGTATTGAACCCTATGAATTAATCAGACCCAATGTGGTTATGGAGACCATGGCACCGACCAAAAAAATGTCACCAAAAAAGGAAGCAGGGGCCATGGCCCCCACCCACTCTAAATATTTGGAAAAATGATATAGCGCACAAAATTTCAACGCACGAAATGCAAGAAAATGGGCGAAATGATCGTTTTACCCCGTGTTAAACACAATATTTCTATTTAATACAAAGACAAAACGATCATTTTGCCCCTTTTCTTGTATTCGTGCGTTGAAATTTCGTGCGCTATATCAGATCTGATATATTTGTTTGCCCCATAAGCTTACATTCCTGACTCTGCCCTTCAACGTCACATCTGATGAAAAATCAACTCGCTTCACTCATATCAGTTGAAGCAACAAGAGTGATGTATCAAATCCTTTCTATTATTTGATGAGGTGTAGCATTTTCTAATCTTGGTGAAGCGTTACAAGCTTTCTAACAAACTTTTTTCTTGTGCAACATGTGATACCAGGGAAGCCATGGGAACAATGATCTTATTGGTATGTGTTTGAATCTTTCGGACATTATATATCTCTATATTGGTATGATATTATTTATTTTGAACCTAAACTCTCATAATTTTGTTTTGAGGCTTTGTTATTCGTATGTGTTTGAATCTTTCGGACATTATATATCTCCATATTGGTACGATATTGTCTACTTTGAACATAAATTCTCATAATTTTGTTTTTAGGCTTTTTACTCCCAAAATATCTCATACAAATAATTGTAATGTCCATCAATTTATACACTTAATTTTGTTCTTATCCTTATTCATGTGGGATAAGTTCGTTCAATACTATGCACATATTAGTTACTAGGTTTCTAGTATTATGAGGATTTGATTTTTTTGTAAAGTGCAATCTTACTAAAACTTATTGTTTTATAATTGTTTTATAATGTATATAAAACAATTGTGCTTTTTTAATAAAAAAAATTAATATTTGCCTTTCAAATAATAATAATAATAATAATAATAATTGTTTTATAATGTGGATTGATGTTTGCCCTTGATGGTGTAACACGGTTTTGACTTTGGCCCCCTCACCTCCGAAGTGGGGGCCGTCGCAATACATAATTTCTTTAACAATAAATATTTATTAAACAAAAATTATCAGAATCCATTGATTTAATTTTTTTATCATATATATTATACTGCATTTTATTGAATCCAAACTTTGTAGAATATTTTCTCACAGTGAATTATATAAAGATAGAGATTATTTTTAATAAAAATACTTTTTCCTTATATCAATTCATATCTTTATCATATTTTTCA
>JAOWBN010239880.1:0-12119 GCA_028565015.1 Pinguicula moranensis
CCTCTCAGATTCGAATACATTATGAGGTGAAAGTGGTGGGAGAGTGTACTTCAGACCATTGTACATGAAAGAATATTCATTGGTGTAGCAATACTTATTGGCTCTTCTATTAAACTCCTACGAGTGTCTCATTAGTACATGGCAGGCGTGTATATCAACAACATCACACAAGACTTCTTCTCGGATCACGTCTCCTATCTCTAATGGAACCCTTGCTTGAAACCTCACTGAAATTTTGCCCCGTTCATTAAGCCACTACAACTTATAGGGTTGAGGGTGCTTCTCTTGCTTTAGCCCCAACTTGAAGGCTAAGGTCTTGTTCACACAGTTTATACAACTACCTTCGTCCACAATCACTAGACAAGTCTTCTCCTTCACTTTGCAACACATATGGAAGATGTTTGATCATTGCTCCAACCTTTTATCTTGCCCTACTGAATGTTTAGAGCATGAACCAAAACTAAGGACCTCTCAATAATATCTTCCTCACTAAAATATGCCAGATCTATCGCCAGAGACTGATTTTTAGCAAGGGTACTCAGATCGTTCTTCTCAATCTCCTCCTCCCTATATGCATCTCCCCCATTGGTCTAACATGGTTGTTTGGACACGAGGCGGCTATATGCATGAAACCTTGGTAATTAAAGCATCTGATCTTTGAACTAGAACCTTAGGAAGTCGATTAATTGGGTCTTTTGGCCGAGGATGACCTTTGCAACATTCTAAAAATTCTTTCGAGGCGGATTTGGGTTCGAATTATAAAATTTACCTTCTGATCAGATTCTGAAGGATCCTTTCTAGGCCATTGGTTCACTCCTCCTTTCGCAGAAACAACGGATCTCACACAATTAGTAGTTGATTCCCTGAACTGCCACTCAATCGTCCCTGCATAGAACACCAACTCCTCAATACTGTGACAGTGAATGGAGTACCTATGCACTTGGTGCAGAATATTCTAATTGAGACCATAGATGAATCTTGCCTCGGCTAACTCAACATCTTTTTCTATTCCAGCCTTCAATTTCAAGGATAGCATCTCATGAAAATATTCAACAACTAAACGAGTACCTTGGCATAGATCTTGTAGTTGCCCTCTCAACTAACGAATATAGGAACTAAGAATATAACCTTTCTTCATCTAAATCATAAGGGAGTCCCAAGCCTCAATCAGTGGCTCTAGGTTTTGAGCCCAATTCTACCTCAAATTTCCCCACCAAGTAGATGCGTAACCTTTAAACTCAAAAATAGTCAACTTCACCTTAATAATTTATGAAAAGTTATGGAGCTCAAAGATGTGCTCCATTTGTTCCTGCCACTCCAAGAAAGTTTCAGGGTCATTCTTGTCACGGAACTCCGGTATGGCCTTCAGTCGTTCTGATGTTTCTCAATGAATCTCGATCCTCGAACTGACCTGTAATATCAGCATGATCATCATCATCAACTCCATGCCAACAATCATAACCTCCATCATTCTTCTGGCTCGCAATTCCATCATGCTACGAATCAAGATCTTAAGGTGACCCTGCAAACGGCCAGAACTCTCCTCCGTGGTGGCTAGATGACCTCCAGCGAGGCAAGAGCAAAACTTCAATTGACCTAGTCTGCACCATAACCAATAAACAATACTTGAAAATAAAGTTAGTAAAAAATCATTTTCCCATATGTAACCCCCAAATTCACTCTACCCAATTTCTCTAAAAAACAAAGGTCTAGAATATAGTACGGGGACGAGTTCTCTCGTTGTTATCACTATCTTTGTTCTTTCAAATTCCAATTCATGTGCAATGAGAACTAGAATGCAAATAGCTACTAATAGATGAATATCAGACAAGAAATAAGGTCAGCAATGCACTATAGATGACTCCTGGAACAAACAACTCAATGCAAATCATGATGTAATTTAATGAAAAACACCCCAAAATTACAAAAATAACTCAGAAAAATCCGAATTTCACTCCTGTGAAGGAAGACAATGTCCAACGTGATTTTTCTAACAAAAAATTGATTTATTTTAATAAAATAATATATATTATAAAAATCTTGTCAGAACCCTATAAGGACTAAAAAACTGAAACAAAACCGAAAAATAAGACTCCTAGATCTTTACAGATGAATCCCGAATATAAACTCCTAACAGGTTTTTGGACTGTAGGGAGGCGAATTTTTCAAACAGAACAAAAAAAATCAGAAACAGTCAAGAAACAATAGAAGATAAATCTCGAAATTTTCCTAACAATAATAAATTCAACGAAAGATCTGATACCACATGATGTGAATTTTAGTAAACATAATATAAACATGGAGTTATAAACTTATCTTGTTACAACAAAATACATGAGTGCACCACAAATACAAACTGACCGAAATAAAGCAGATAAAATTTAGAATAACTCGACGAGAAGAACGAAGATGGAAGAAATTTGTTATATCATTGAAACTCAATTAAACATGGATTATAAACTCCTAGTCAATTACTACGCTAAAAATTAATGTAAATCAGAGGCTCAATTGAACGCCTACCCTATGATCTACTCTATGATCAACACAAAAATAATAAAGTCAATCTTTACATGAATCCTAAGATGCTTGCAACCTAGTTTTCTTCAAAATACGAATTTAATCAAACAAAGAGATCCCTCTCTAGTTCTTATCATAAAAAATGTCAATTGTCACCCTTGAGAATACCAAATTCCAATATGCTAGTGTTCTACCCACTGGGCTTTTTAGGATTCCTACCTAATTTATATACTAATAAAAAATCCTAATATAATTAAGTCCAAATCTTGCTAACATATCCGAGAATTTCATTAATTAATAGACTAATTTAATTAAAAGAAATAATGAGGAAAGTCGAGAATTTTAATTCCTAGCTTCAGGAAGGGGGCTATGACCCCCAGATGCAACATCCCACGTGCTCGATTTGGCCTCCACAAATTGAAATACATTGACCTAAGGCTTGCAAACTTCTAGTTTGGCTTCCTCTTGCTTCCTCATGCCTTCCTACAACACGATCAATGCTTCCTTCATCTTCTTGGTCCTTGCGCAAGTCATTGGATCTCCCATATCCATCAAAGGATCAGCAACGCGCCTGTGAGCTCGTACATTCACATCAACTGAGCTACCATGGCCGCATATGACAGCGTCTTTTTGCCATTACCCTCCACTGTCATCTTCGGCAAGCTGTTATTAACCTTTGTGCACGATGCTAGGGACTTTATTTTCTTCTCTAGTACCACCTCCGACACAGGTAGAGGTGGCACTGCCATAACGACGATCTCAAATGTTTTCAGAGCAAAGAGGAATTTGAGTGTTGGAAGTATCCTATCCCACACAGATTAAAAAAAACAATCTATAACTACATATAAATAAATGTGGTGCTATAATTTAATACCTTAGTACTAAGGTTTTTAAGAATGCAAATCACATTCACTTATATGTTAGCCCACACACGCGTACGCCTCCACGGGCTCAGCTCGTTTACTGTTGGGCCGAGTCTACGAAACCTTCTCATGGTATCAGAGCTACAGAAGAATGATTCACTACCTAGTTTTTTTATCCTGTTTCTTTCATCTTTATTTCTCTGTTTTTCCTAATTTTACAGCATGTAATTTTAAAAAAAAATCTTTAAAATCTTCCCTCATTTCTTTTGTTGGAGTTCAGATCTAATTTTCGCTATTACATTTTTCCCATCACCGGCCAGTCAGTATATTGTCCATGGATGGCAAAATAGCGGTAGTGCGCATAAGTAATTTTCAGTTTTCTTTATCCATGTTTCTCTAATCTTTGTTGTGTGCTTCCTTTTTAATTTTCCTCTTCTTTCCACTAGATCTAGCACTAGATCTCTCAGATCTGCATTTTTCCTTTTCTCTCGCCATCGCCATCTTGTACGACTAACTACGACGGCAACGGCCGGGTCTCATCCTAAAATCTCTTGTTTGTTTTATTTTTTATCTTGCGGTTTAATTTATTTGTATTTTCTTTAAAATGGTACACATCTCTCCATCTTCTCTCTCCAATTCCCCGCGATTTCTTCCATTTACTTTTCTTCTCTCTCCAATCTCGTCTCTTGATTTCTTACCCTCCCATGGGATATCAATTCCCGTGTCCCATCTATCTAGGTTTGGTCAAATTGGATATGGTATCAGGTTTTGCGAATACCCAGTTCTGTCCCGTTGTGAAATGGGACTGGTTTTCCAATCCTGTTCCCGTCCCGAGACCTAGAGTCCGAAAAAATTCAGGACTCTGAATTTTGGGACGGTCCAATTTCCCATTTTTTATTTTTTTTCTAAATGAAGCCATTTAGACCCAAAGATGACACTTACACTTGTAGGATTTACTGATTTAGTAAGAATGCAAGTGTCAAGTCTTGTTGTAGTAGGGTTAATATATTGTTAACCGATTTGATACTCACATGATTGAAATTTTATACCAACAGAAATGATAACTTATTGAAACATTTGTCATCTATAATTGAAATGAAAGAACATCTGGGTTTGAAGCTATGATGCAATGTTCATATTTAAATGCACATACTAGGTTCGAAGCTATGACACAATGTTCAAATAAAACTATAGAAATAGTCAAAACTCAAAACAAAACTTGCATCAATATTCAAACACAACAACTACATAAACCAGAAGCATTCCTTAAAACAACAAATGAACATAACACAAAAGTAAGATGATAAAATATCACCTTGGTGTTTTGATTTGTGAGAGAAGATTAAAAGAACAAGAAAGGAACGAGGGACGAAGGAACATAATGGCGCAGCGAGCCATCAAAGAATAAGTGAACGGAAGTGAGAAACGTAAGTTAAGGTTGTATCTTTTAAATATTTAGTCATATGTAAACGATGGAGTTTTATTTTAAATAAAACAAATTGGGACTTCGGTTCCCGTAACTCGACTAGAAAAATCCGTTCCCATCCTGAACTTTTTTCTTGACCAAATTTCAGGATTCGATCGTGGACCCAATGCCCAGAGTCCCAGAGAATTCGGGACGTCGGGCTTTGGCCAGAACGGGCTTCGGTTTTTTTGAATTCTCGAGCCCATTTGGTCAAGCCTATTCTATCTCTTTCCCAATCAATTTTCTCTCCCCTTTCTCGATTTCCTCACCTATCTATCTATCTTCTCCCGTCAATGAGTATCTCCCCCATGTGACCTTCATCATCTTTTTTTTCTCTTCCTCATACATCTCCTCTGGTTTTTCTCTATTCCATAAGTCGAACCACCACCCAGTAGTCAATAGCTACTGCATTTTATAAAAAAAAATGTGAAGATTAAGCAAGTTAGAAAAAATAATCCAAGTGCCTCTAAAACCCATAATTGCACATGCCTGATCATATGAAATGGACCTGTGAGCATAAAATGTTGATTTTGAGGTACACGTCTACAATATATAAACATTAAGTCTTAATAGGTTTTGCCAGGTTAGACTTGAATGGGTTGTTTGGAGTATCTTATCCCACACAGATTAGGAATAATAATTTATAGCTATATATAAACAAATGTGGTACTACAATATAATATCTTAGTACGAAGGCTTTTAAGAGAGTAGCCAAAGGGTGGCCAAACAGGTTTTCGAGATGGATATTGCCAATACCCCCCGAACCAATAAGAAATGGGACCGAAATTATGGTCCCGGTACAATCCCGAAAACCCAAATTCCCGAAAAATTGGAAATTTGAGTATCGGGACAGTACCGATTTAGGAAATACCCAAAAAATTATAACATAAAACTAAAACAAAAAATCCTGATTTGACGATTACCCTAAACCCGAATTCGATGTCATCCCAATTTCCGATTACCCGACTTATATCGGGTACCCGAATCCTGACCGACCGTTTGGTCACTCCTAGCCCACATTTACTTTATGTGTTAGCTAACACACGCGCACGCCTTCACAAACTCGAGCTTATTTACTGTTGGGTCGAGTCTACTAAACCTTCTCAGTGAGTAATGTCAAATTTTGAGAACTTAGGTAACCTGTGCCATCTTGGTTAACTTACGCAGAGTAGAGAGAAGCGATTTTACTGTCTAGTTGCTAGGATTCCTCATTCCAAAGCTCTAGGATATTATTCTACAACAGGGCACAATATTAAGGTCATGCAGTGGAAAATTCATTTAGAAAAAATGGGGTTGCCAAATTGTTGGAAATGGTGGGTAAAGGAATGCCTCTCATCAGCTTCAATATCATTGCTCATAAATGGAAGTCCTACATCTGAATTTCAACCTCAAAGACGACTAAGACAGGATTACCCCTAATCCCCATTCCTATTTTTCATGGTGGTAGAAGGATTAGCAGCCATGTTAAGGAAAGCAGAAACACTGCAGGTGTATGATCCAGTAAGTGTAAGGAAGGAGAAGATAAAAGTGTCTCATCTAAAATTTGCGGATGATACTATATTCTTTGGTGAAGCTACAGGAAAAATGTGAGAACAATCAAAGCAGTACTTCATAACTTTGAGAAATTTGTATAGATTTTTTACTAGGTCAATGATCATTAAAAATGATATTTTAAATTAAGATTCAGTATTGTGATATCAAATTAAAAATATGAGGAGTGATATCAAAGTGAGTTAGTCTCAATTTGGTAGCCGGACTATAGTAATCCGCTGGTTACCTTATTTTGGCCTCTGCTGGTAGTGTACACTGTCGGCATTACCAATTAGGCAACTTGCTTGTTGGGTAATTGAGTTGGAAATGGCGGGTTGTTTCCAAATAGGATTGAATCGTGTGGTTTTACATAAATGTCTCTCGATCAGATTATAAAAACAGTTCTTCCCACACCCTACTTCATTTCTCTCTCCCTGCAGTCGAACTCTACCCTACCGTCTTCCCCAAATCTGATGGAGAACGCAGCGCCGCACTACTTACTAGTTAGACCGCGAACCAGATTCGTCCCTCGCATGTGTGCCCATGAGTACAAGATGATGTTCCATCGTGGAGCAATTCCCAGTCCAGAGGCCTACATCGCCTCTTCATCTAGGGTTCTTCAGCTTCGTTCCCGTCCTCGCCGTGTGAAATGGCCGATGCGGTTTTCGCTGTGCATGTACGCGTGGGCGTACAAGGAGGGGCGTCGGTACCTGCAAAGACGCCACCACCGTCAACCCGCCGGACCAATGGTGAAGTTCTAGCGCCAAGTCAGAGATGACCCGACATATCCCATCGCCATTAATTATGGTGATACTGACGCCAATGAGGCGATTACGGAAGAGCTCCTGCCGCCGGCCAGCCTCCATGTCCCGACGGAGGAGTACTTGTCCTACGTGACTTTTGTTATTGCCACCACGGACTTCATAGCCAAATACCTAACCTAGGGTTTAGGGTTAATTTTTTCTCGTATGCAAGTAAATTATGTTTTGTATTAGGGTTAGGGTTTTGGACTTATAAACTGCGTACTTTTTGTATACGGATGTTCCTATGAAATTTAAAGGTTTGAATTCGCAGTTTGAAGTTTTTAGTTATGAATTGTGCATTTGTTTTGAGTTTTGAGTTCTGAATTGTGCATTGTGTAGATTGAGTTCTAAATTGTGCAAATTCCACTGAATAAATTTTACATATTTCATTGTCTATGTTGATGCAGAGTTTTGAAGTTTTAGTTTGTTAATGCAGAGTGTTGTATCTAATAGTATCATATCTAATATGGCCCTTCACCAAGATGCAACATCCAGTGGAACTGCAACTTATGAGGTAGCCTACACTCTATATCTGTTCCTTTAGAACGGTAAACATTTGGGGACCCTGAAAGTCAGAATTATTTTATTATCAGATCCATACTTGATTTGGTAAAGCCTGCATTATGTGCTGCCTTATCAGATGAACAAATATGGAGTAGGAAATCAAAATATCATATCAATCTTCATATCCCTTCAAATTAAAATTTGCACCCATCACATACATATTATTGATCCATATTGCCAATCCTTTTGTTTGTGTAGGGACGGTTTGATATCTCATACCTGTCCAGATCCTTCATGTTATCAGATGTTGGTGGTCAGAAAAGCAGAACAAGGGGATTAAGCTCAACATTAGATGGACCGAATGGAAGAGTTTTCTATGGTTCTGTGGCTGGTTTAATTGAGGTATCCCCTATATAGGTCTCTGATATATATATATATATATATATATATATATATATATATAACACAAACTTTTTGCCGTGCTAATCCATGCAGAAATAGCATAATATAATCTTTCTAATATAAGCATTTGTGACGATTGATATCATTTAGGATTGCAGCATTTCACTTGTTCCTGTTATAGTCTAACCTTAGCAGAAGTACATTGTTTCGTGGTTGCAGGTGATTGTTGGAAGCTTTATAGCAGAAGGAATGAAGGAACCAAAGATGGATAACTATATAGAGCACCTTTCTTCTCCGGGTAAAGTGAACCTAGGCAATCTGATGGATGCCAACAGTTCGCCATCATTATTTAATGCCAAGTCTTTCAGGGCTGTAACAACTTGTATTGGAGAACTTGTCATTTGATTATTCAAATAGATTTAGGTTTAATTTGATAACAGCTGTGTTTCTAGGGATGTACACAGGAATATGTCTTTTGTTGCTGGTTTCTTGAGCTATGAACCACATAAATGAATTGTATCAGTAATCCGAGTATTCTAGTTGCTATTAATGCCAAAGTCTTCTTGGTCTTGCATTGGCTTAAATGTTAAACGCATACTCAAATTAGAAGTATCAAGTACAATCCCACAAGTAATTCATTCCAACAGCAATGGCAGCATGTACTCAGTTGCTACTGCGCAAAGGAAAGATTTCGAATAGCTTACAATTACACATGCATATAATTTTCCATCAACACAAAAGTATGTTGAACGTTTGTCCTTCATTTTTCTGCACTTTTGCAACAATTAGATGCCGGTATAAATTGCCATCAACTCAAAAGTCGGATGCCCTTATTGCTAGTAACATCTCCATCTGCTTCTGCTCCATCATGCAAAAGCCATTGTTATTGAATCTGCACGATAGCAAAATCAACACGATGTCCAAAACATAAGGGAATAGCCATCACAAAATGATGTCCATAATCTCATAAAGGTAAGCACATTTATGTGATTTTGCCATCACAAAATAATCTGATAAACTCCGCACATCTTGCTACATCCATATTGAGCCATTAACAATATTGTCCACCATGTGTGAGTAGGTGATCAACTAAACAAATCCTGCACTCGAGGCTTAAGTCTTCATATGCATCCAGCTGCGTCGTCAGCTTGGTGGTCTTTTCCATATCTGTTTCATGTTTCTGTTTATGCTCTTTATTGGAAATGAGTTTTCAGTCCTAATGAATAGTTTATATGCGCTCACTAGTGTGTCTCTTGCCCTTGTGGCTAATCTGGGCTCATCCGCTGCCTTTGGTCTCTTTCGCCTACAACAGCTTACACTCGAATCACTGTCTATACCCGATGGTGCTTTGCCAGTAACCGAGTCCCCATGGGGCTGTCTCATCAATTTCTTCCTCTGTATCATGAACAAGTGAATGGATATCTGTTGGTGTCAAGTACGAATCTATTTTTGCCATTTCATGATCTCTTGCGGGTGACCAAGTAGCCCGGTATTGGCCAAAGAGCTCGCACCACACCTCATAATAAGGTAAGCACTTGCCTCTCAATGCGAAGTACTTGCTGTTAACCTGCAAATATCAATGAAATGTCAAAAACCGTATGTTGAAATAGAACAAAATAGCAACATAAAGTATAGAAATAGGTTTCCTACCCTTTTGTATTCATCCCACATATTCTCAGAGTCGACTATGACTGTATGAGACTCTTGGTCTATTGCTACTCCGCTCAATTTAGAAAATTCATTGAGTAAACGATATTGTTTGCCCCAATTGTACAGCTTGTTTTCAACATTTTTGGCTGTTATCGCACCGCCGGCCACCGCAAACCGGACCGTGGCAACTGCCTTCTGATATGTGCCCCTCTTCCATCCCTGACCAGCCTTTTAACCATCTTGTGCCATGTCTTTCAAGGCTGTAAGCAAAACTCTTTCTTCATCCGGATTGAGATATTCTTTCTTAGTATTCGCTGGCTCTAAATAGGTTTCATTTTCCTTCACTGCTACATCATGGTTACAACCCGGATGCTTATACGGCGCTGTTATTCCAGGTTTTACCCTTCAAGTGGGTTGAGCGAGGTCATCAAATCTCTCAGAAGTGACTTCGTCCATCTTTCAGTCCAACAGCAAGTGGAAAAACCAGGATGGAATAAACAATCATAAACAAATTCTATGTCACCACAAGCAAGTCTATGTCCTCAACAAAGCAAGTCAAATCCATCAACAAATAAATTACAGTCACAACGTCACAAACAAGATGAATAGCACTACACAATTAACACATAAAATTAGCTAGCCCCTAGCTGAGTAGTAGGTTTCCCGAAGTCCGTTGGCCAATTGATCTCTGAACAAATTCCATCTACGAGACGAATTCACTGTTTGAATGTGGTCATCTATGTCTTCAAACGGTCTCATTTGTTCTTCACCTCCAGGGAAGTGGGTAGTGGTTGGATCTAACAACAGGTCATACGGTGTGATGTTTATCACAAAATTATGTAACAGAGCACACGTGAGTATTATATCACATTGGGTGTTAATTTGAAAATACATAGGTCTCCTTAAGCATGCGAAGCGCTTCTTCAAAATATTGAATGCGCGCTCTATGACATTTTGGGTTGCAGCATGTCGAAGGTTGAATAGTTCTCTGTAATTTTGGGGTCCATGACTTGCACAACCCCACTCCTGTAGATGATAGCGCGTCTGTCTGTATGGGATGAGGAAATCTTCACGGTTTGTGTATCCACTATAGCACAAGTAATAATTCCATGAAAATTTGAGGCAATACATCGTGTAATCACATACTATAAACTCCATTCATACTATAGGAATATACTCAACTTACTTGTTAAGACCCTCAGTCCATTTGGACGAGTGATTGCATCCTGGAGCGCATGCCCATCTGTTGCTTATCCCTCCCAACCAGCAAGCATATACACAAAATGCCCTTCAATATCACAAGCTCCTAGAATATTTGTAGCAAGATGACCTTTCCTTGCCCTATGTCTAGGTTGGTCGGCTACCTAGATGTGTAGCGGTATGTAGGTACCGCTTAAGTAAACCTACACATCCATACAAATAGATCAAATATTGTCAAACCAAAGGTGCTCGAGTTTTATAGGAAACATAGTACATATACCTTAAAGCTTTTTCATCTCTTATCAGTGGTTGCTTCATCAACTGGAGTAGGAGTCTTTTATGTAGCTTGAGCACAAATCTAAGGACCTGATGGAATGCTTGACTAATGGCCTGGCCGCTGCGGTGGAAATCAGTTTACAAGATCCTATTTTTTTGGTTGTGGGCAAGTGTCCATAAAAACAAAGTGACCTTCTCAACCACAGACACATAATGGTCGTCAGTTAAACCACAATCATCTTGCAAAACTCTGCACAGCTCGGTGAAAGCTTTGTTCGACATCCTAAGGTTCTTGAAACATTCCCTATTGGACTTTTGAGTTATCCTTTCAATGAATACCAATCTTTCAGAGAACTTGTCCAATATCAAGTACTTAGGATATTCATTTCGATCATGTCTGCGCATACGCACACACTGACGATAATTCTTGCGCACAGAATCACAGTCTCTAGACATGGGCGGTTCGGTTGCCGGTTACCGAACTGCCGGTTTTTGTCGGTTGCCAATTTTTAAAAATGAAAATCTTAACATTAACCTTAAAATCCAGTTTTGCCTGGTCCGGTTTTCTCCAGTTGGCAATTTGGTTGACGAATTTGGTTCAGGCCTGTTTCGGAAGGTTTCATAATGGTTCCGACACGGTTTAAATCCGGTTCAAACCTCCGGCGTAACTAAATTTTTTTGGACTTTTTTAAAGGAAGAATTTACTTCTTTCATTTTTTTGGAAAAAAATATTTTCTTATATTTCTCATATAATATAAATCTATAAAAATTATATATATTTTATGTTCCATAAACGAATAAAGTTATATATAATAAACATATCAATATATACATATTATTTATATATATGTATATAATAATTTATAAATCAAAGTTTATAAATTAAAATATAAATAAAATTACATTGAT